>JABWTJ010001268.1:0-90904 GCA_016801875.1 Solanum sitiens
ACACGTAGAATTAGGGGATCGGAGTGTCACGTACCGAAACATAGTAGTAGGGGATCGGAGTGTCACGTACCGACACAAGAGGAAGAAAGATAATAAATCTTGAGAGATGTTTATATACTCAATGTAATGAACCTAATTCCCAAATGAGTGTGGTATTGAGGCTTGAGTCCTCATGGATGAACTTGGTAGTACTTATTGATGATTATAGTACTTGTTACTACATGTTGAGTATTGTAGTGGATTTATGATATGAACTGATATATACTGTTTTCTATTTTGAGTTGGCCGATGATACCTACTCAGTACTTGTGTTTGTACTGACCCCCTACTTGTTGTTTCTTTCTTTGTTATTTGGGGAATGCAGCAAACGTACCGTCGTCTTCAACTCAGCAGCGATTCTAGCCAGTCTTCATTACACCGGATTTCAGGGTGAGCTAATGCTTCTAGCTTGGACTGGATCTTCTCTTCAATGTCTTGATGCCTTGAACTTCCGGCATGGACTAGCCTTTTATTTATTTTAGCTTCTTAGATACTTTTAGATTAGTAACTTGAGGATAGATGTTCTTGTGATGATGACTTCCAGATTTTGGGGATAATGGGTTATAAATTTTAGAAGTTATTTAATTGTTTTCGTTAATGAGTTTTAAGTCTTCCGCTTTGTATTTTGTTCAATATGTTGGGGTTTTAGATTGGTTGGTTCGCTCACATAGTAGGATAAGTGTGGGTGCCACTCGCGGCTCGATTTTGGGTCGTGACAACTAGCTGCCATAACTACACATTGTCAAAAAGTGGAAAGTCTTGACAGTGAAGTACAACTATTGAAGAAAGCATATAATAGTCAGCAGCATGACTCTAAAAATGCGGAACTACGTCCTGAGGCAGACGATAAAAGGCCAGAGCTAAAAGGTGACGTTGAGAAACACCTAAAAACTCAAAATATTAACAAATTATCAGTTGCAGGTACAAGCACAGGAGCTATGGAAAAAACTACTCCAAGAAATACAAACCTAAATAGCCTATTTGCAAAACCATTTATTCCAAAAATCCAAATAATAGATACTCCAACACCACAAACATCTACATATGCAGCCAGCCTACATAAAGAAAAGAAAATATATAACCATATTTCCCAAACTTATATTGAAAATATATACCAAATACTAACCTTTTTAAACTCTAAACCTAGATCTACAACGACTACCGAAAAGACCCAAGATTATTTAACCCAAAAACTACAAGGTTACAACAAACTGATTGCACAACCAAAGACAAACCCCAATCTAGTTAAAACTTGTTATAATTATGGATTATTGAGTACAGTTTATACATATACAGGAGAAGAGATAAGTGGAATCCCATAAATCTACAAATCCTTTTTAACATATAAAAAGATAACCAAAGGAAATTTATTTTTTATTAGATTTTATACAGCACCAGCTGAGATACTTTACAACGAGATAAAACCAATGATCCAGGTAGTAAAAATTGGATCAACTCGGGAGATGATAATACCGGAAGAGATAGGACAACAGCCGGAGATACCAAAAGTTGAGATTCCCAGTTTCTATGCAAATAAAAGAATAATTGGGTTATCAACTATCATACAAGAATTAGCTAATAATTATTTACAAGGCAATGCTATATGGAGTTATTATTCTAGAGACCATTTAATGATCTACGCCAATTCGCGAGAAGTAAGACAAGCAGATATGGAAGAAGTCCAGAAATGGATTTTGTCCCTACTGAAACCAGAATCTACACCAACAACTAGAGCATTAAAAAAGGGATTTATTTCTGAAGAATTATTAACAAGATATTGTATGATAATTGGACACAAATATCCAGAACACATATGCTCAAAATGTAATGAAGGAGATGATACTATTCCCGAAGTCCTATTCGAATAAAGATACGACAAAAATCAAAGAGTGCAGAAGATAAATATGTTGCAAAGAAGATAAGAAGAAGAAATACAAAGTGGCAGACAAAGAAAAAGAAGAGATAAGCATCTTTGAAAAAATGTAAAAGAAGAAGATAAGATTAGATATTATTTTTATATCATTTTTAGTCATTATATTTCTTCGTTTATCATTTCATTATTTAAATCCTGATTTACAATCAAATTTACTAAAGTAATTATATCCTTGTATCTGTCTTATTTTTAGTATCTTATTTGGTATAGGATAATTATAAGTTTTAGTTTTGGCATTTAGATTACGATAATCTATAACCATTCTACTTTTACCTCGTTTTTGTTCACTATGTTTATTTAATATAAAAGCAGGACTTGTATGTTTACTATTACTCTTTTGTATGTAATTATTTTTTAATAGTTCATCTATATGCATTTTAAATTCTTTTAAATCATCAAAATTATATTTTAATGGTTTTTGTGTTATTATACTATTTTCATCTATTAACTCAATTTTTACTTTTGTCTTATGTTTTTCCCATCCTTGTAATGGATTTTCAATGTATAATATTTCTAATTGTTCATTAATTATTTTGAGGGGGTGGAAGCGGAATGAGAGAAATTATAGAGAGAAGCTGGAGAGAAGTGATGAGGGAAAGTGATGATTTATTATTGAGGGAAAGCCCCCTATTTATACAACTAAACTTACACATCTGGCCAATATAAGTGGCCGACACTTAACTTTACACATGGCTTAATTATATTTAGCCGACACTAAAAACAAAATACATTATTACTACTTTACATAATGGCCTCTTCTTTTTATTTTATGGCCGACACAAAATACTTTAAAACTTTACATATATCTATTATCTATTGGCTAAAGTAAAATAATATCTAATCTTATCTCCTCTTTTACATTTTTTCAAAGATGCTTATCTCTTCTTTTTCTTTGTCTGCCACTTTGTATTTTTTCTTCTTATCTTCTTTGCAACATATTTATCTTCTGCAGTCTTTGATTTTTGTCGTATCTTTATTCGAATAGGACTTCGGGAATAGTATCATCTCCTTAATTGCATTTTGAGCATATGTGTTCTGGATATTTGTGTCCAATTATCATACAATATCTTGTTAATAATTCTTCAGAAATAAATCCCTTTTTTAATGCTCTAGTTGTTGGTGTAGATTCTGGTTTCAGTAGGGACAAAATCCATTTTTGGACTTCTTCCATATCTGCTTGTCTTACTTCTCGCGAATTGGCGTAGATCATTAAATGGTCTCTAGAATAATAACTCCATATAGCATTGCCTTGTAAATAATTATTAGCTAATTCTTGTATGATAGTTGATAACCCAATTATTCTTTTATTTGCATAGAAACTGGGAATCTCAACTTTTGGTATCTCCGGCTGTTGTCCTATCTCTTCCGGTATTATCATCTCCCGAGTTAATTCAATTTTTACTACCTGGATCATTGGTTTTATCTCGTTGTAAAGTATCTCAGCTGGTGCTGTATAAAATCTAATAAATAATAAATTTCCTTTGGTTATCTTTTTATATGTTAAAAAGGATTTGTAGATTTATGGGATTCCACTTATCTCTTCTCCTGTATATGTATAAACTGTACTCAATAATCCATAATTATAACAAGTTTTAACTAGATTGGGATTTGTCTTTGGTTGTGCAATCAGTTTGTTGTAACCTTGTAGTTTTTGGGTTAAATAATCTTGGGTCTTTTCGGTAGTCGTTGTAGATCTAGGTTTAGAGTTTAAAAAAGTTAATATTTGGTATATATTTTCAATATAAGTTTGGGAAATATGGTTATATATTTTCTTTTCTTTATGTAAGCTGGCTGCATATGTAGATGTTTGTGGTGTTGGAGTATCTATTATTTGGATTTTTGGAATAAATGGTTTTGCAAATAGGCTATTTAGATTTGTATTTCTCGGAGTAGTTTTTTCCATAGCTCCTGTGCTTGTACCTGCATTTGATAATTTGTTAGTATTTTCAGTTTTTAGGTGTTTCTCAACGTCACCTTTTAGTTCTGGCCTTTTATCATCTGCCTCACGACGTAGTTCCGCATTTTTAGAGTCATGCTGCTGACTATTATATGCTTTCTTCAATAGTTGTACTTCACTGTCAAGACTTTCCACTTTTTAACAAAGTGTAGTTATGGCAGCTAGTATTTTTTCTTGTATATTTGGGCTAGTTTCTTCTTGAGAGATAATCTGCAATAATATTTTTGTCAGTTTTTATCACTTCAATTGTAAATGTAAAGTTTAATATATTCAATACTAGTCTCCTTATTTCTTTTGTTGTAACTTAATCGTCTATCTTTTTTGTTATCCACCATTTTACCTGTGTATTATCTGTTCTTACAATAAATTTATTATAAACAATATATGGTTCAAATGCTAATAAACATTTATATAATGCAAATAATTCTTTTCTATTTATTTCCCATTTTATTTGTGCTTCTGTATAAGATCCTGAATGGTATCTGCAGTGATGTTCTATTTTTTCTTTGTCATATTTATATTTTAAAACTCCTCCATAACTATGATTACTTGAATCTGTTTCTACAATATAAGTAAATGATTTATTTTCATCGGGAAAATATAGTTTTGGTAATGTCTTACATAAGTTTTTAATATGTCTTATATGTTCTTTATCTTTATTATCAAAATAATATTCTATATCTTTCTTAAGCTTTTTATGTAATTGTTTTAAATATTCTGCTAATTTTGGTATATATTCTCTTACTTGGTTTACTAATCCTAAGAAGGATTGTAATTTCTTTTTTGTATCTATATTTTCATCAAGATTAATTATTTTTTGTACTATGTGGGTTTGCATTTTTATTCCATTTTTATCTATTTGTATTCCTAGAAATTCTATCTGAGATTTCATAATTTCTGCTTTCTTTTTACTTAAACTTATACCTGATTGTTTAATTATATGTATAAATTTTTCTAATAACCTTATATGTTCATTTTGTGTTTTCGAGTATAATAATATATCATCTATATATACAATGCAATTTTCTAATTGATTAAAATAGTTATCCATGAAATGCTGATATCTACCTGGTGCATTTTTATATCCAAATGGTAAAACATTCCATTCATAGAATCCCTGTGGTACTGTGAATGCTGTTAATTGTTTAGATTCTTCTTCCAATTTTAAGTGATAAAATCCTGATTTGCAATCAAATTTACTAAAATAATTATATCCTTGTATTTGTCTTATTTTGAGTATCTTATTTGGTATTGGATAATTATATGTTTTAGTTTTAGCATTTAAGTTACGATAATCTATAACCATTCTACTTTTACCTCTTTTTTGTTCACTATGTTTATTAACTATAAATGCTGGGCTTGTATGTTTACTATTACTTTCTTGTATATAATTATTCTTTAATAATTCATGTATATGCATTTTAAATTCTTTTAAATCATCAAAATTATATTTTAATGGTTTTTGTGTGATTATACTATTTTCATCTATTAATCCAATCTTTACTTTTGTCTTATGTTTTTCCCATCCTTGTAATGGGTTTTCACTATATAATAATTCTAATTGGTCATTAATTATTTTAACCTTATCTATTGTAAATATAATAATTTCTAATTGGTTTATTTGATTTTTACTTATATTTTCCATTTCTTGGTTTATTTTTTCACTTCCTTTTATCCATTCTTTAGATTTTCGTTGTTTATTATTTACTCTTTTTGCTCCTATTTTATTTCCACATGGTGTAGTAAACCACCAATGAGTTTTTGTTATAATATGAGGATATAGTTTTTCTAAAAATGGCATTCCTAATAACATATCTTTTGTTGTAAATTCAAAATTATACATTTCTTCTATTGTTATTATTTTATCCCATATTTGTATTTTTATATTTTTCGCTTTATATGTAATCATGCTTCCTTCATTATTAAATCCCGTTACTACCATAGGTGTTTTTAATTTTTCCCATTTATCTTCTGGTAAACAATTATATTTACATATATTTGTCTCTGCTCCTGTATCTATCATAGGTGTGTAATATCTGTTGTGATATCCTTCTACAATGATTTTTGCAAGTATATATATTTTCATTATTCATTGTATTCTTTTAATAACTATTTTCTTATTTTGGTAATTTATAATTAATTGTTCATCTTCTATTTTATATGGTTTAACTTTATCTAACCATTTTATTCCTAATGTAATATTTTGATTTCCTTGGTAAATTTTAAATGGTATTACTAATGGTATTCCTCCTATAATTATTTCTTTTTCTGTTATCTCTTCATTTATATTTACTATTTCTTTAGGTAATCCAGGGCATAATTGTCCTGTTTTTATAATTTCTGATTCTAATACTAATTCTCTAGTTATATAATTCTCTTCTTGTCCTGTATTTATTAATATTTTATATCTTCTTTGATCTATTATTCTGGTTATAAAATAATGATTAAGTATTTCTTCTTCTGTATTTAATATTTTAGGAATTTCATATTTTCTTTTAGATGTACTGGCTTTTGATGAGGTAGTTCTAATTAATGTATTTGGTAAACTTGAAGTACTCAATCGTTCTTTTACTATCTCCAAATCTTCTTCCATGTCAATTTCTTTATAACTATAGTCATTGTTATCTATTATAGTAATTATTTGTTCAAAAGGGTTTTCTATTTTTATTCTATCAATTTTATTTTTTGCCATTACTTTATGTTTTGTTGTTAATATATATAAGTTTTTACATCTTGCTGTAAATATTTTACTACCTGGTGCTAATTCTATTCCAGATAATTTCCAATATAAAACTAATGATTTGTCTATATTTCTATCTGTTAATGCTATTGAATAATTAGCACTTATTATAAATTTAAATTTTTGGTATATTAAATTTCCTTTTACTGCACTAATTACACTTTTTTCTATAGGATGTAATATTCTATCATCTGCTAAATATATTTCAATAGGTGTATCTATTCCTTCTCTAAAACATGCTTTTATTAGTATTTCTGTTCCTCCTAAATGTACATATTTTATAGGTACTTTACCTTTTATATCTTGTATTTCTTTATTTATTATTCTTTTATTTAATATAGGTATTTGTGCTTTTCCTTTTGTATATTTACAATCTACAATATGTTCTTTTTGACTAATACATAGTATTCTTCCTTTTGTCTTTTAAACCAATTTTTTAAAGTAGGTATCTCAAGTACTTTATCTACGCTCAAATCTAATTCTTTATTTTTTATTTGTTGAAAAATTTTATTATCAAATATAATTTTGTGTTCTGCTAATTGTTCATTTTGATATTCTTCTTTACATATTATTTTTATATCATTTTCAGTCATTATATTTCTTCGTTTATCATTTCATTATTTAATTCCATATTTATTTCTATATCTTCGGATTCAATTTCAATGTCAGATAATTCATATATACTATCATTTTCACTTAATTCATAGTCTATATAATCTATCTGCATATATTTTTCATCATCCATAATTATTTCTGCAATTTGTTTACCTTTTAAATTTTTAGGTAATTTACAATCTCTAGCTAAATGTCCTAATTTTCCACAATTGTAACAAGTACAATCTGATAATTTTCATTTTGGTCTATATGGTCTTTTTATTTTATAATTTTTTACATAATATCTTTTTCTTGGATTTTTATATTTATATCTGGTTTTGGTCTTTCTATAATTTTTATATTTTCTAGGTTTTTTATAATATTTATCTTTACAACCAAATTGTGGTGCTATTTTATTTTTGCAACATGCTAGATTTTTAATTAATACTTTTTCCATTTTTATTTTTTCTTTTTGGGTTTCACATAATTGTATAAACCATTGTTGTAAAAATTTTATTCTAGCTCCTAGAGTATCTGTTATTCCTTCATTATTCCAATCTTTAATTACGTTTGTACTAAATGGTTCTGGTAATTTTGTAAAATATTGTTGTCTTATTTCTTTTGATTCATCTATATTATATCTTGCTTTGTAATAATATTATTTAAATGCATATGTATATTCTTCTATGTAACACATATTACATATTGCTAATTTTGACATTAGTTGTCTATTTATTATTTATTCTTTATTTTGTTCTTTTATTTCTGTAGTCATACCTCCAAATTCATTTCTTATGGCTAATTCATATTTATCTAATATATCTATATTTGTTGTTGATGTTGATCCATCTATTTTTTTATCACTCCTAAGTGTTGCTATACTTTCTGATGGTAAATTTTCTATCCATAATTTTGTTGTTCCTACAAATGTTCTTTCTATATATCCTGGTGTGTCTTTTACTGTTATTTTGTTATCAACTAACTGTTTAGATATATTTCCTACCCATAATAAAATTACTTTATTTATATCCATTACACAGTCTAAATCTAAAAAGTTATTTTGTTCAATTATTGGTCTAGGTATCCATTTTTTATTTAATCTACTATTCCATATTGCGTTTGCTCTATCTGATCTTTCATAACTTTCTGTATAATAAGTTGGTGTTGATCTTCTAGGACTATTCCTAGGACTATTATCTGGAGTTTTAACTCTTGATGTACCTGGTTTATTTATATCTCCTGTATTTATTTCTAATTTTTTCAGTTTATCTACTTGTTCTAGAATTTCTGTATATGTTTCACTTATATCACTTATTTCTGAATTTTGATCATTCATTGTATCTAATTCGTTTATTTCATCATTGATTTCATTTATTTCAAGATTTTCATTTTTATTTAATATTTGTTTCATTTTATTTATTTCACTAGTCAATTCAACTTCTTTTTCTTTCTCTTTTTCTATTTGTTTTTCTTTTTGTTTAGTTTCATATAATAATTTTAACTGAGCTAATTCTTTTTTTAATTCACTTATTTTTGTATTTTTTGTTTCTTCTATCTTTTGTACTTCTTGTTTTGCTTGTGATTTTATTTTTTCAATCTCTTTGGCTTTATCTATTTCTTCATTTTCTTTTGTTATTCTTATCATAGCTGTTAAACTATCTTCTAATTTTGCTGTTTCTTTTTCTAACATTAAATATAATTTATCTCCTATTTTTTTTATATCTTCTTCCTAAATTTGAGAATATTAACTAGTCTTTCTTGGTTTTCATATGTTTTTTCGTCTACTGCAAATTCTTCTTTATTTTTTATTTTATCTGTCAGTTGTTGTTTATATGTTTCTCTGTCCATATTGTTTTTTCAAATAACAAATATATTTATATTCTGTTTTGGAAATTATATCTATCAACAAATTTTCTTTAGTATCTTTTTTAGTAATTTTTAATAATTCATATTTTATATATAAATTATTTAACTTTTTTTTATCTTTCTTACTTTTCTTTCTATATTATTATTTACTTTTTTCATTTTTTAAGAAAATATTTTTTCATGATATTCTTTTTTTAGTAAAGATAATCTTTGTATTTCTTTAGCATTGTTTTCTATATATTCTAAAATTCTTCCTCTTTAAAATAGAAATATCTATTTATATTTTCTATTAATAAGTTTTCTTCTAGATCTGTTTTTTCTTTAGTTTTCCTCCAAAGTTGTAAATATATATAATCTATCATTGATCTCTGAATAATTCTAGATCATCATATAAATAATCTATATCAAAATCATCTGATATAATTAATTCTGCCCAACCAAAAATTGTTTCTTCAATTATCTCGTATGTCACTAATTTATCATAAATTATTCTTTTTATGTCAGTATCAAGACTTTTCAATATATAAAATAATAATATCATGTAATTAACATCATCATTTAATAAATAGGTAGTCATTTTATCGTATTTTCGCTAAAATTTTATTCCTTCTAACCTCTTCACAGATTATACTTATTTATTATGTAATAATAATAATTTAATAATCATCTCGTCTAGTCACTACTATGGTTTTCTTCTTCAATCAGTTACCCTAACAGCGCCTCAACTCTGTGTACTCCCCTAAACGGCCTTCTCTTTTGCCTACCGGTTTCCACTTTAGGATGGCATAGTCTGGGCTTACCTACTCTAAGAATATTTCCTTAGCAAACCTTCTAAAGATGATTATTATAACATTATTAAAACATAATAAACATTTATAATCAAAAAGAGATTATTAGGAATAAAACAATTTAGCTACTCATGAATTTAAATAAGTATACCTATTTTGTAAATCATCTGGCATAGTTGTTTTATTTTCCATAACTATATTTTTATAGACTAGCTCTGATACCAATTTAGGGGGTGGAAGCGGAATGAGAGAAATTATAGAGAGAAGCTGGAGAGAAGTGATGAGGGAAAGTGATGATTTATTATTGAGGGAAAGCCCCCTATTTATAAAACTAAACTTACATATCTGGCCAATATAAGTGGCCGACACTTAACTTTATACATGGCTTAATTATATTTAGTCGACACTACTATAGTTTTCTTCTTCAATCAGTTATCCTAACAACGCCTCAACTCAGTGTACTCCCCTAAACGGCCTTCTCTTTTGCCTACCGGTTTCCACTTTAGGATGGCATAGTCTGGGCTTACCTACTCTCAGAATATTTCCATAGCAAACTTTCTAAAGATGATTATTATAACATTATTAAAACATAATAAACACTTATAATCAAAAAGAGATTATTAGGAATAAAACAATTTAGCTACTCATGAATTTAAATGAGTATACCTGTTTTTGTAGATCACCTGTCATAGTTGGTTTATTTTCCATAACTATATTTTTATAGACTAGCTCTGATACCAATTTGGGGGGTGGAAGCGGAATGAGAGAAATTATAGAGAGAAGCTGGAGAGAAGTGATGATAGAAGATCAACAACAACTTATTATACAGAAAGTTATGAAAGATCAGATAGAGCAAACGCAATATGGAATAGTAGATTAAATAAAAAATGGATACCTAGACCAATAATTGAACAAAATAACTTTTTAGATTTAGACTGTGTAATGGATATAAATAAAGTAATTTTATTATGGGTAGGAAATATATCTAAACAGTTAGTTGATAACAAAATAACAGTAAAAGACACATCAGGATATATAGAAAGAACATTTGTAGGAACAACAAAATTATGGATAGAAAATTTACCATCAGAAAGTATAGCAACACTTAGGAGTGATAAAAAAATAGATGGATCAACATCAACAACAAATATAGATATATTAGATAAATATGAATTAGCCATAAGAAATGAATTTGGAGGTATGACTACAGAAATAAAAGAACAAAATAAAGAATAAATAATAAATAGACAACTAATGTCAAAATTAGCAATATGTAATATGTGTTACATAGAAGAATATACATATGCATTTAAATAATATTATTACAAAGCAAGATATAATATAGATGAATCAAAAGAAATAAGACAACAATATTTTACAAAATTACCAGAACCATTTAGTACAAACGTAATTAAAGATTGGAATAATGAAGGAATAACAGATACTCTAGGAGCTAGAATAAAATTTTTACAACAATGGTTTATACAATTATGTGAAACCGAAAAAGAAAAAAGAAAAATGGAAAAAGTATTAATTAAAAATCTAGCATGTTGCAAAAATAAAATAGCACCACAATTTGGTTGTAAAGATAAATATTATAAAAAACCTAGAAAATATAAAAATTATAGAAAGACCAAAACCAGATATAAATATAAAAATCCAAGAAAAAGATATTATGTAAAAAATTATAAAATAAAAAGACCATATAGACCAAAATGAAAATTATCAGATTGTACTTGTTACAATTGTGGAAAATTAGGACATTTAGCTAGAGATTGTAAATTACCTAAAAATTTAAAAGGTAAACAAAATGCAGAAATAATTATGGATGATGAAAAATATATGCAGATAGATTATATAGACTATGAATTAAGTGAAAATGATAGTATATATGAATTATCTGACATTGAAATTGAATCCGAAGATATAGAAATAAATATGGAATTAAATAATGAAATGATAAACGAAGAAATATAATGACTGAAAATGATATAAAAATAATATCTAAAGAAGAATATCAAAATGAAGAATTAGCAGAACAAAAAATTATATTTGATAATAAAATTTTTCAACAAATATAAAATAAAGAATTAGATTTGAGCGTAGATAAAGTACTTGAGATACCTACTTTAAAAAATTGGTTTAAAAGACAAAAGGAAGAATACTATGTAGTTAGTAAAAAAAAACATATTGTAGATTGTAAATATACAAAAGGAAAAGCACAAATACCTATATTAAATAAGAGAATAATAAATAAAGAAATACAAGATATAAAAGCTAAAGTACCTATAAAATATGTACATTTAGAAGGAACATAAATACTAATAAAAGCATGTTTTAGAGAAGGAATAGATACACCTATTGAAATATATTTAGCAGATGATAGAATATTACATCCTATAGAAAAAAGTGTAATTAGTGCAGTAAAAGGAAATTTAATATACCAAAAATTCAAATTTATAATAAGTGCTAATTATTCAATAGCATTAACAGATAGAAATATAGACAAATCATTAGTTTTATATTGGAAATTATCTGGAATAGAATTAGCACCAGGTAGTAAAATATTTACAGCAAGATGTAAAAACTTATATATATTAACAACAAAACATAAAGTAATGGCAAAAAAATAAAATTGATAGAATAAAAATAGAAAACCCTTTTGAACAAATAATTACTATAATAGATAACAATGACTATAGTTATAAAGAAATTGACATGGAAGAAGATTTGGAGATAGTAAAAGAACGATTGAGTACTTCAAGTTTACCAAATACATTAATTAGAACTACCTCATCAAAAGCCAGTACATCTAAAAGAAAATATGAAATTCCTAAAATATTAAATACAAAAGAAGAAATACTTAATCATTATTTTATAACCGGAATAATAGATCAAAGAAGATATAAAATATTAATAAATACAGGACAAGAAGAGAATTATATAACTAGAGAATTAGTATTAGAAACAGAAATTATAAAAACAGGACAATTATGCCCTGGATTACCTAAAGAAATAGTAAATATAAATGAAGAGATAACAGAAAAAGAAATAATTATAGGAGGAATACCATTAGTAATACCATATAAAATTTACCAAGGAAATCAAAATATTACATTAGGAATAAAATGGTTAGATAAAGTTAAACCATATAAAATAGAAGATGAACAATTAATTATATCTTACCAAAATAAGAAAATAGTTATTAAAAGAATACAATGAATAATGAAAATATATATACTTGCAAAAATCATTGTAGAAGGATATCACAACAGATATTACACACCTATGATAGATACAGGAGTAGAGACAAATATATGTAAATATAATTGTTTACCAGAAGATAAATGGGAAAAATTAAAAAACACCTATGGTAGTAACGGGATTTAATAATGAAGGAAGCATGATTACATATAAAGCGAAAAATATAAAAATACAAATATGGGATAAAATAATAACAATAGAAGAAATGTATAATTTTGAATTTACAACAAAAGATATGTTATTAGAAATGCCATTTTTAGAAAGATTATATCCTCATATTATAACAAAAACACATTGGTGGTTTACTACACCATGTGGAAATAAAATAGGAGCAAAAAGAATAAATAATAAACAAAGAAAACCTAAAGAATGGATAAAAGGAAGTGAAACAATAAACCAAGAAATGGAAAATATAAATAACAAACAAATAACCCAACCAGAAATTATTATATTTACAATAGATAAGGTCAAAATAATTAATGAACAATTAGAAATATTATACAGTGAAAATCCATTACAAGGATGGGAAAAACATAAGACAAAAGTAAAAATTGAGTTAATAGATGAAAATAGTATAATAACACAAAAACCATTAAAATATAATTTTGATGATTTAAAAGAATTTAAAATGCATATAGATGAACTATTAAAAAATAATTACATACAAAAGAGTAATAGTAAATATACAAGTCCGGCTTTTATAGTAAATAAACATAGTGAACAAAAACGAGGTAAAAGTAGAATGGTTATAGAATGGAGTTTTAACTCTTGATGTACCTGGTTTATTTATATCTCCTGTATTTATTTCTAATTTTTTCAGTTTATCTACTTGTTCTAGAATTTCTGTATATGTTTCACTTATATCACTTATTTCTGAATTTTGATCATTCATTGTATCTAATTCGTTTATTTCATCATTGATTTCATTTATTTCAAGATTTTCATTTTTATTTAATATTTGTTTCATTTTATTTATTTCACTAGTCAATTCAACTTCTTTTTCTTTCTCGTTTTCTATTTGTTTTTCTTTTTGTTTAGTTTCATATAATAATTTTAACTGAGCTAATTCTTTTTCTAATTCACTTATTTTTGTATTTTTTGTTTCTTCTATCTTTTGTACTTCTTGTTTTGCTTGTGATTTTATTTTTTCAATCTCTTTGGCTTTATCTATTTCTTCATTTTCTTTTGTTGTTCTTATCATAGCTGTTAAACTATCTTCTAATTTTGCTGTTTCTTTTTCTAACATTAAATATAATTTATCTTCTATTTTTTTTATATCTTCTTCCTAAATTTGAGAATATTATTTTTATTACTAGTGCTTCTTTGTTTTCATATGTTTTTTCGTCTACTGCAAATTCTTCTTTATTCATTTATTTTATCTGTCAATTGTTGTTTATATGTTTCTCTGTCCATATTGTTTTTTCAAATAACAAATATATTTATATTCTGTTTTGGAAATTATATCTATCAACAAATTTTCTTTAGTATCTTTTTTAGTAATTTTTAATAATTCATATTTTATATATAAATTATTTAACTTTTTCTTTATCTTTCTTACTTTTCTTTCTATATTATTATTTACTTTTTTCATTTTTTAAGAAAATATTTTTTCATAATATTCTTTTTTTAGTAAATTTAATCTTTGTATTTCTTTAGCATTAGTTTCTATATATTCTAAATATTCTTCTTCTCTAAGATATATATATCTATTTACATTTTCAATTAATAATTTTTCTTCTAGATCTATCTTTTCTTTAGTTTCTTTCCATAATTGCAAATATCTATAATTTATCATTGATCTCTATATAATACCAATTTAGGGGGTGGAAGCGGAATGAGAGAAATTATAGAGAGAAGCTGGAGAGAAGTGATGAGGGAAAGTGATGATTTATTATTGAGGGAAAGCCCCCTATTTATACAACTAAACTTACATATCTGGCCAATATAAGTGGCCGACACTTAACTTTACACATGGCTTAATTATATTTAGCCGACACTAAAAACAAAATACATTATTACTACTTTACATAATGGCCTCTTCTTTTTATTTTATGGCCGACACAAAATACTTTAAAACTTTACATATATCTATTATCTATTGGCTAAAGTAAAATAATATCTAATCTTATCTCTTCTTTTACATTTTAGTGGAGTATGTTCCACTAGTGTTTCTTTCCTATTTTATTCAGACGCTTGTAATAGTGCCGTTTTGACAAGTATTACTTATGACATGAGATTCTATTTCTTTCAAGTTGTATGTTTCTATAACTAGATGGTTGATATATGAGCAATGAACTTCCTTACAAATACGTGATTATATGAAGTCTATGTATACTTCAAATATAAACAAAAAGTTTTAAACTTTCCGCAAAAATTAACCGTATGAATGTGATTAATGCAAGAAGAGGCTTGTCTGCGACCTCTGAGAGGTCAACAACGCCGGTTGCGATTCGGATTCCAGAATCCGGTTCGTGACAATATGAATGCATGATCATGTTATGAATATGACTTGTATGTTATGATGTCAAGTATATGATATGATGAAGTATGTATATGTATGGTCTATGGGTGTTTATGTGAAAGGTTTGATCACATATATGTAAACACACACATGAAAACATGTCCATTATGCATGTATGGTGATCTATTCAATATAGGGGCTCTTGAAAGGTGTTTTCAAGTGTATCCTAAACTAGATGGTGCTTGAATATTCTATGTCCATGTGAAAGGTCTTCTCACATGATTTAGGTGAATGAATTATCATATATGACCTACAAGCTAAGCATATGGGGAGTCAATCTCCTAAAGCCTACTTTTATAAAGTAAAGATAATAAAGGCTGTTCAATTAAGGGAACTTTGCTTAGCACCGAGTGAACTTGAAGATGAGAGGTGTCCCTTCCAATGTGGGAAGGTAGGTTCACCATAATTCTCACGAGGTGGATAACTACAATGCCCCATTTGGCATAAAGAGGGTTTTCACATTTGCCTCCATGTTCCATAAACTATGCTTGACCCATAGGTTGTAGAAAGTGATATCACTAATATGCTAGCATGATGGTAATGTTCTACTTTTGCAAGGTAGAGCACCTTTCCTTGG
Source organism: Solanum sitiens (assembly GCA_016801875.1). Lineage (NCBI taxonomy): Eukaryota > Viridiplantae > Streptophyta > Magnoliopsida > Solanales > Solanaceae > Solanum > Solanum sitiens. Next base: position 16,280 of record JABWTJ010001268.1, read on the forward strand.
TGTATGTTTATACAACACTAACTTCAATGTTTAGCACCCATGGTCTTAGTGTCTGTTAAAGCTATAGTTTCCCTAAAGTAAAATGGACAATGGAAGTATAGTAAGGACCCTAACTAGGATAACCTAAGGAAAGTTGCTTAGTGTAGGTGAGGCTATGAGACTTTTCCAATGCATTTCATGAGTAGATCATGAAGGGAGTTCTAGGAAGGTGTTCAAATGTATATGATTATGTTTATGTTCCTTATGACATACATTGTAGTGTTCTCTACTTGATGTGATGATATGCATGGTATGAGTAGTAATGAGTCTATATGATGTGGTTTTACCTTATAAGCATAATGTTGGTCTTATTGACTATATGATGAAGGTCTTACTTGGCATGTATAAAGTTGTGTTTACTTTCCTTATTAATGTATGAGGTAAATTATATGCTTGTAGTCTCTTGATGAGTTTACTAAGTATATGTGAGGTTATGGGACTTGCCATGTACATTTCACTAGTAGGTTTAGAATGGGATGATGAGTATGGTCTTATGATGTTTAAGTGACGTGAAGTCTAAATATGCTATTGATTGATTAATGATTGTTATGATGATATTGGTAAGTCTTGACTTGTATGTGGTCTTGCAATGAGTTCTTCTATATGATTCATAAAGTATGTTGGGTCGAATGTGAAGTATGTGTCGTATGATTTGATCTGCTTCTATGTATATATATTTAGTGATTAATTTAGGTTGTAAGTATGATTACCTTGTGGCCTTAAGGTGATTATTGAGTTTGGATAGTGTAATGGGACATTATCTATATATTAAACCAAGTATCACTAGAGGGTTATTTGTAAAGTTAAGGGATTAAGAAGAAAGAGAGTTTACTTTGAAATGATAAGTAAACTTACAGTAACATGAAATGAGTTTTCTATAAAGTGATGCCAATTGTGCCTTAAATGAATTATATGGCTTATTTGATGTTATGACTATTGTATATACCTAAGGTAAGTATGTGAATTGTATGATACTTATTGTATTAAGTTCTTATGAAGTTTTCACAAAAAGGCATGATGCATGGTTTCAAAGCAAAATGTCCCCTTTTAAATGCTTATTTTTGCATGGTTCCCATACTTAGTGCATTCTTGTACTAACAACATTTTTCTTTATCTTTTTACACTAAGTGTAGGTTATGGATTCTTAAGGGATGTCTCTATGGTGAAGGGCTTGATATGTGTTTCCCAATCTCAAAGAAAGGAATCCTTAAGATTCAAGGATGTCCTATGTCAAGTTTTTATAATGTCATGTAATAGCTTAGTTAATGTTTTATGTTATAAGGGTCGTTTCCCTAATGTACTCTAATGTTGTTGAGTCGATGATGGCAAAGAGATTAACAGTCTTTGACTATGTATTATGATATTTTATATTAATGGAAGTAAAGTTTCTAGCATATGATGTGCTATGAAAAGTTTTAAATTCTCCGCAAAATTTACCTATGACAATGCGATGAATGATAACTATTGTCTTGACTAAGACCTCCAAGAGGTCAAGTACGCCATGTTACTTCTAGGGAGTTCTCCCCAGTCGTGACATATTGAATGAGAGAAGAATCAAGGATGAAATCACCATACCTTAATAGAAGAGATCCCACGAAATTAGACTTGAAACCTTGAAGATTTCGGCCTTCTTCCTTGGAACTTTAAGGTCATCAATGGAGGATCTAACTAGAGAGACAACTTAGAGAGAAGGTAGAGTATCTAAAATACATATATAATACACCCTTAAAATTCCCAAAATACCCCTAAATTAATTGGACTTTTTTAGAAAAGTCAAACTTAACTTAAATTTTTGGAATTATTGTCGGGGAACAATTTCGCGTCGCGGAGCTGTTCCCATAAATTTTTTGAATTTTTTTTTAAACAGTTGGGTCGGCGACGCGGACCAAAAATTTCCCTCTTGGTGAAACATGTCCGTGACGCAGACTGGTTTCATCTATGTACAATTTATTAATGTCTTGGGCAGCTTGTTCGACCAAGACTGGGTCCTTCTCAAGGACCCCTAGGGCGGTCCTTCTCAAGGACCCCTAGGGAGGTCCTTGGGTAGTCGTAACATGATGTTTTGACCCTAAATATGGTCATTTAGCTGTTAGAGTCATCCCCACTTATTTTAGACTCCAAACGACACCCAAAAACACATATAACATACCAAGACTAGATAGCACACACGCAAGACTAGTTTCTAGGCGTCTTGGTCTTCGTTTGCCGTTTTGACTTCCGAACTCTACAAACTGACTTCTAATGCTAATTTTCATTATTTTAACAACTTATTAACTCAAAACTTACATGATAGGCTCTATTTTAATCTAGTTCATTGTGAGGCTTGTTACATTCTCACCCACTTAGAGAAACATTAATCCTCGAATGACACCGAAACACTTTCAACACTTACAAGAGATAAAGACTCAAGACTAACAACTCATAACCATACCACATAGTACATAATTCACATTGCTAGGAGGAAGATCAACTCCACATAATTAAGATCCTCTAAAACACAATAATAAAGTAGGAACAACGTCTAGACCTTATCATGTAATAAGTCTCAACCATCTAATTGCATATAGGAGGAACTTCCTTCTCCACCGTTCATCATTCTGATTACATTATTTCTAAGCACATTATGCCCATCTCTCATGAAACACAATTATACAGTATTTTCAGGAACATCACTGTTAAGCATGCTTACAAGTGTACTCATGCAACATTTAGGCAATTTCACTATAAATGCACATCATCATAAGAGACAACATTATTTAAGCTCAATTTACCATATAAACATAATTTGATGAAAATATGCAAAATGCAAGGGTATCAATGAAATTCATTTTTACTTAGACTCTTAAACACATACAACATGCTACTAGAAATTTATAGATTTCAAGCTTGAATAGAATAGAAGAGAATTGTAACGACCGGAGAGCACCCCTCAGAAGTTACCCGCGTCGTCGACCTCTCGGAGCTCTTTGACAATCCTTTTAGCTAAAATTCATTACCAAGGTATGAAAATTAGTGTGAATTAATCTTTTCACAACAATATTAATAAGAAATTCTTTTATTAAAACTAAGGAACAAGTCTCATAGTCACAAGCCATCTTAAAGACACATCTTAATATCTTAGGGTCACGATCCTTTACATGGAAAGAAAACATACTAAGTCCTATACATGTCTTAAAGAACAAACTAAAATAAACATAGTCTGTGTCCTATAATATATGATGACATACCGATCATGAGAGAATGAACTTCCTAAGCATTGCCTTCTAAGACCCTTCACTTGCCTTCCACCTATACTTTGGAATATAGAAGAGTATGGTGTTAGTACAAACATTGTACTAAGTATGGAATTATGCAAAAACATGCTAAAAAGGACATTTTATTTGAAATATACCTTTCATGATATTTTAATAAAACCTTCACGAATAAAGTTACAAAACACCATATAAATCATCATTTAGCATATAAGGTAAAACTTCAATAATTTCAACATAAAGTCACATTTAACAGTAAACCCATATCATATAGACTTTTCCTATCCAAAGTTATCCTAAGACTCACTAAGGTAAGACATGAAGAAACCACCCATACAATGTCTTAAATAGACACCTAAGTAATCCTTAAAACAACAGAGGATAAGCATGCTTCAGTTCATTTAACAAGCCCACATTCATTACTAAGTATACTGGAAGAAACATACATGCATTAAGGAACTTTACATAAATAATCATCCTCAAAGAAAACCCTCAAGTTACACTTAGTGAAATGTGAAAGTAGCATCCCATACTACTACTCCCACGTTAGTCCTCCTTGAGAATTACCTTAGACTAGGCACATAATATTCATCATATACAAAGCTTTCATCATAAAAGACATAATATCAACATGCTTCCTTAACTAGACGTAAAGTAACATTACTTTATTAACATCATATAGTGACCTATTCATTTGTTTTCATATAAGGATACACCAAGACTCCCTCCAAATGTGTACTTGTGCAATGGATAGATAATGTCCCGTTCCACCACCTACCCTAAGTAGTACACCCATAAGAGGATTTAGTTCATAACTTTCATATTTAGGAGTTATGAACATAGGATTTGAAGAACGATTGGATACTCTTTGTAAGTAGAGATGTTGTATCAAATGTACCTCTTGATATGAGTTATCTTCATTAGTTAAGAATGAGTTACATAGAAGAAATCTCCTTAGCCCTTAACTATGCTCCCGCATAGGTGTAGATATTGGAGAATCCATGTAAAGGCTAAGAGTATGACCCTACTTTAAGCAAGCAGGGACGCGTCATCCGGTAGGGGTTAATACCACAATTCCCTATGTAGCTCTCATGGTCTATGTCAGTTAAATCTAGACGTCACAAATTAATGTGATGAACTAATTCTTCTAAAGGGTGTACTACTAAGGGTATGTGGTGGAATGAGACTCTATCTATCCATTGCACAAGAAGGCATTTGGAGGGAGCCTTGGTGTGTCCTTATATCAAATTAATGAATGGGTCATTATATGATGTAATGAAGTAATGTGACATTATGTCTAAAGTTAAGGAAGCATGTTGATGTTATGTCTTGTATGATGAAAGCTGTATATTATGAATGTGATGTGCGTAGTCTAAGGTAATTCTCAAGGAGAACTAAGGTGGGAGTAGTAGTATGGGATGCTACTTTCACATTGCACTAAGTGTAACTTTGGGGTTTTATTGGAGGATGGTCCTTATGTGAAGTTCCTAAATGCATGTATGTTCTTCTAATATCTTAGTAATGAATGTTGACTTGAGAAATGAGATGAAGCATGCTTATCTTTTGTAGTCTTAAAGATCACTTAGGTTTGTATTGAAGAGATTGTATGGTTGGTTTCTTCATTTCTCACCTTAGTGAGTCTTAGGAGAACTTAGGATACTAAACGTCTATATGATATGAGCTTACTATAAAGTATGACTTTATGTTGGAATTATGGATGTTTTACCTTATGTGCTAAATGATGACTTATATGATGTTTTATGACTTTATTCATGAAGGTTCTACTAAAATATCATGAAAAGTATGTTTCAACAAAAATGTCCTCTTTTGCATGTTTTTGCATAATTCCATACTTAGTACAATGTTTGTTCTAACCCCATACTCTTCAATATTCAAAAGAATCGATTGAAGCCAAGTACTTGTATAAGAATTATTATGTATTTATTTCAATGTTAGCCATGACCCTAAGATATTTAAGATGTGTCTTTAAGTTTGCTTGTAACGATGAGACTTGTTCCTTAGTCTTTATAAAAGAAGTTTTTTTATTATATTATTCTGAATAGTTTTGATTCCGCACAATTTTTCATACTTATGTAACGAATGATACCTAAGAGGCTTGTGCAAGACCTCCGTGAGGTCAAGTACGCCGTGTGACGACTTAAGAGTGCCCCTTTCTTCTAGGGTTTACTTGCGGGTCGTTATAGTTCACCACAAAACCCCCCTTTCATTACTAAAGTTCTTTAGGAATAGTTGGGAATGGTCTAGACACTTTATCTCTACTCACGAAGACTGTCTACCCTACAATCCCCCATTTTCATTTATAACTTCATTTATTCATTCATAGTGTGTGAGCACATGTGAGAACACTTCATTCACATAATCTCCATATTCATAACATTTACTTCTAAACATGCTCATACCTACATTCGTCATAATACACACACTAGCATGCTTCACATATACAATATACGTCATTTAGACATGATATCTTCAAAACACACATTTTTAACCTCCTAAGAAATATCATGCATATTCATTATAACATTTCTTTTACAACACATTTAATGCCTTCGAGGCCATACTCACAATACAAACATTCATACTCAAATACTTCAAGTAAACAGTGCAACCAAAGGTGGACCATAACACTCAAGATTAATTCAATAACAACTAAAAAAAATAGATCAACTTATCGTTAATCCAAGACTTTACCACCTTTTCTAAATATTTCACCAAGTCATCATAATATAGAATATTAAGGCAGTAAATAATCACAATACAACATAAAAAAACACAAAAGTAAATTATCTAAACTTATACACGTACTCCATAAGTCAAAAGTTGATAATATGCATAATCATGGGTTCATTGGGTTTTGACTTTAAAATCATAAACTGAAATTGAAAACAACATAGTTCAATCATTAAAACGTGTTTATGCAAAGACACATGCTTTGAGTTCAAAATAGAAGAATTTGGAGTTTGAAACCCTTTATGAAAAATAATTGAAATGGATCCTTGAATGAAAGAAGATTCAAGGATGAGATACCATAACTTAATAGGAGAAAACCCACGGGGTTTTATGAAGAAACTCTAACAATATGGTTTTCTTCCTTTGATATTGAAGCTTCTTTAATGGAGGGTTTTGAATAGGTGGGGGAATTGGGCTTTAAAGTGACCTACAAACCGTCCCCAAATAATCCCCAAAGTTCCCAAAAGATTTCTACACTTATTGGACTCTTTTACAATGTCTAATTTGACTTAAAAACGACGCGACCAAATCAGGGAAGTGGCTGCGCGTCGCTGGGTCACCTTTAAATCTTGGTTTTGGAATTTAATTTGGGACAGAATTGTTCGTGTTGCACTGCGTCACAGGGAAAATTCTCCCATCAAGTGTTGCATGTGGGATGCGCCATTGGCACCACATCTTGGCTACCTAGCATCTTCCTGGGATAACGTTTGGGTCCTCCTTGAGTACCGTTAGTGTCACATCTGGGGAGCACCCCCTAGATGTAATCGGCGTCATCTTCCTTTTTGAGGACTAAGACTAGCCTCCTAGCATTCGTCATTACATTCATAGGTTAAAAATACAGAAAAATTAAAAACTTTTCATTACCTCTACATTGAGGTTTACATAGACCTCTACATACACATAATATATTTGTATCAAGTATACATAGACCCTTCGTATAGGAAGATTACATAGCTTCTACTTTTATTGTACATACATATATACATAAGATAGAACATAGTCTTAAAGATTGTCTCATCTCATAACCATCTAATACGATCGTAGCAATTTGGGCATAGCCCTACATCAATGTAAAGGAGCCACATATAGGCTTATATGATTCGTACTCAAATGAAAATAGAAGGAACATAAGAGTCTTAAAAGTAAAAGAAATCCATAAGCTCGATATTGGCATTGCCCTCGGAAAGTGAGGACCTACCCACTTGGATGAATGAGAAATTCCAAGCCATCTTCAATGTCGTCTCAAATAATCATCAACGACCGGAACCTAAAATGTTGGGAAAAAGGGAGAAAATGGGGTTAGTATGCCACTTGTACTAAGTATGAGACCATATGCACATATAGGATCAAATTATGCTAAAAATGACCTTTAATTAAAACATTCTACTTTAGCCTTTGAAAGTCTTATGCACAATTAAGCAAACTATACCAATCAACAAGACATATGCATCAAGTCAAAGCAAGTAACATGCTTGTTAACATACTTTAACCCATAATCTAATACAAGTCTGTCATCAAGTAATTACATTATAAGCATGAATAAGAGTTTATCATATATTAATAAAATAAGAAAACTACTCATGAATACACATAAAGTCAACAAGTGAATTGACAAAGCAAAGCCCCATAACCTTACTCAATCAAGTAACCTAGCAAGAACCATTACTAATATCCAACTTCACATAATATAACCTTTAAAGATACATGTCATCATATTTTAACAATACATATCAAATACATGTTCATATGAATATCAATTACCATATAAATATCATTTACATGCAAAGTCATCATTTTATCATCATTCGCATTCTTTATCATATACATACATAATATCAACCTCCTAAAGCTTCCATCAAGTCAAACTAGTGAAAGGGATAGGTAGAGTCCCATACCCCTACCTAAGCTAAGTCAAACCTCTCAAGTCACCTTAGTTAGTTTATACTCCATTTCTTCATTTTAGTTTAGGGAACACTTGCCTTAACCGACATAGACCACAAGAGATAAGTGTGGAATCTGGTGTTGTATAACCTTACACAGATAAAAGGTGGTCTACCGGCCAAAGTAAACCAAACATTAACGTAGCTTCTAGGTGGATCCACTAGCTAGTCTTCCTATGGGGGAAACATAGTTCAAGAACTAAGAGATAGGTATAATCCTTCTACATACCACTTGTCAATTAGGTCCTCCTCTCATGGGAATCTAGTTGATGAGTATCCCTCATTGGGGAGTCAACACCATATGTAGAACTATAGGGTGAATCTTCCTCTATGGGAAGTCATCACCTCCCACTTTCAAGTTCACTCGATGCTAAGATAAGTCCCTTTTGAAATGTCTTTAATGTCTTTATTAATCATCATATATTAATTTAGGTCATAGGGTCTAGCCCTTGTATAATCATAATCATCATATCTCAATAAGAATTGCATGAGTATAGCCCTTTCATCATAACTCATATAACTGAGGTTAGCACATTTACATATCACTTGATAATAAGGAACATTGGTAATCGTTACCGTCCTTATAACACTTACATCTTAATCAAACTCACAATCATAGTCAAGACATTTCAATTAAAAATCATACCACCCTATCAATCTTAATACAAGGCATACTCATCCACAACATCATGACTTCATCACAATTAACTACAAATTGAAGTATAGAATAGGGATCATAAGACTTACCAAGTCTTCTTCATAAATCATCATCAAGGTCTTACCACCAACCCTTACTTCAACCCAATTAGGTCATAACAACATCATAATTCAATGACCAACATGATAACAAGGCTAGAAGAATCACTACATCACAATTCAATACTAAATTAAAGCTTAAGACAAGATGCTTAGGTCAATTCATCATAATCTAGATCACCTATAAAGAAATAGCATGAAAGACTAAAATTCACCATAATTCATTGATGATTATCATAAAAACAACATCTAGTAGTAATTCAATCAATAATCAAGTTAATTGAACAATTATAACCTAATTCATATCAAAATCATAACCTAGGGTTAAGGGGTGAAGGTCATCTTCTACAAACTAGACCAAACCATCAAGATATATCATAATTAAGTTAGAATATATGTTAATCTATTCAATATATCTATAAGTAATCATAAATCAATCCATTCGGAACATTAATTTCGAGATTGGATGAAACCCACTTTGAAACTAAACTTTTGAAAATACTTTGAAGGAACCCTTTGAGGAAAGAGGTCTCAAAGGTGAATTAAATCCCATACCTCATTGCTTGATGAATAATTGATGGTGAAATCGTCCCTTAACATTCCCCAAAACCCTCCCCTAGCTTGGTCTTCAATGGTGTCTTCAAGTAGAGAGAGAAAGAGGAGAGAAGGAAGAGAGTTTTGTTTGTGAGTTGTAATTAGTCTAATAGGGTTGGGGTCTTTATATGGGGGTTAATTAAGTTAATTCGACTTCCCTTAATCCTTAGTAACCACCAAACCCCTTTAATAATTTATTAAGACTTAGTCAAAAACGTGCAGGAACTTACAGGACCCATCGACGAGACCACGATCAACGGATCGTTGGTCCATCGACGACTAGGCCCTCCCTCCGTGCTGCACCTCCGTAGTCTTGGTCAGAGACTGTGCAGGGGAGGCTCTTATACCATTTGGGTAAGTGTTCGTCGACGGATGGCATCCACGCCCCGTCGATCAACACACGATCTATCATTGCCCTCTCGTAAGTGCACACTGCCCAGGCAATGTTTGACTCCACTTGCAAGGGTCCTCCTCAAGGGGCCTTGGTTGGTCCTTGAGGAGTCGTAACTGGACGTTTAGACTATGAATCAACTTAAACACATGTTAGACAGTCTTCCACAAAATTTTCATCATTTTAGGACTCCTAAAAGCTAGTAAAATAGGCTAAGGCATGCTAGTACCTCGTTGAACTACTTTTCGTACGTCATGGACGTTTTGGTTTCTAAACTTCCTAATTGACCTATATTCATTAAAAAGACCCTTAAAATAGTGTCTAGACCTCATGACACTTATAGTAAGATTTAAGACACGTCTTGGATTTTCAAAGTGTTACATTATCCCCCCCTTATTAGGAACATTCGTCCCCGAATGACACTAAAACTCTTTTGAATGAAGGAATAGACTCAAGACTAGCAGCCCAACAAACAACAATACAAGACAACATAAATCATATTATTTAAACAAGGCAATTCAAAACCTTCAATTACCACACATAAGGCTCAAACATTACATTATGAGAAATTTCCTTCTCACAACAACAACATGATCTCAACATACTTTACATGAGTCTATTATGCCAATTTTAAACTTAAAGACATGCGACATATCATTTCATAAAGACTCACCACATCAAAATGCACAACATAACTCAAAAATGTAAAATTGTAAAATTTTCAATTCCAAATGCACATTCACATCAATTCACTCTAAAGATATTCAAAATGCACATTTTGCAAGACTTCACCAAAAATCATGAAACTTCTATTCCTAGTCATTATTTTCATTATTAATATAAATAACTAACATTATTTATCAAATAGGTGAGGGTAATGGGACTTCATGTCGGCCTCGGCCTCCCATGTTGCACCCTCAACTAGGTAATTTTTTCCATCACACCTTTACGGAAACCACCTCTTTGTTCCTCAACTTTTTTACTTACCTATCAAGAATTTGAAACGGAACCTCCTCATAGGATAGGTTATCCTTCACACCAAGACCCTCAATAGGAAGAATGGAATCGAGATCACCGATACACTTCTTCAACATAGAAACATGGAAAACTGGATGAACCGAAGCCAATTAACTAGGCAACCTTAATTCATAGGCAATCTTACCAACCCTTTGCAAGATTTCATAGGGACCCACATAACGAGGACTTAACTTCCCTTTCTTGCCAAATATAACCACCCCTTTCATAGGTGAAATTTTTATGTACACTTTATCACCTTCTTCAAACTCTAGATTCCTTCTCCTATGATCGGCATAAGACTGTTGCCGACTATAGGCCGTCTGCAAGCAATTTCTTATAATATGAAATTTCTCCAAAGTCTTATAAATCAAATCGAGACCAAGAATCGAAGACTCACCGACTTCAAACCACCCAATAGGAGATCTACACCTCCTAACATACAAGGCTTCATAAGGGGCCATGGAAATGGATGAATGGAAACTATTATTGTAAGAAAAGTCCACCAAAGGCAAGTGCTTAGCCTAACTTCTGTTGAAGTAAATGACACAAGCTCTAAGCATATCCTCAAGGGTTTGAATAGTACGCTCCGCTTGGCCATTCATTTGGGATGAAAAACGATACTCAACTTCACCTTAGTAGCCAACCCTTCTTGGAATGACCTCCAAAACCTAGATGTGAATTGTGTACCCTTATCCGATATGATGGATAATGGAATACCACGGCGACACACAATCTCATCTATGAAGATCTTTGCATAATCTTCCACTGAATAAGTAGACTTGATAGGAAGAAAGCGAGCGGACTTGGTCAACCTATACACCACCACCCATATAGAGTCATATTGTTTTTGAGTCTTAGGCTAACCTACCAAAAAAACATATTTATGTCTTCCCACTTCCAAGTAGGAATTTGGATTTCTTGAAGTAAACCACCCTGCTTTTGATAATCGGCTTTCACTTGTTGGAAATTTGGACACTTAGCAACAATCTCTTATATGTCCCTTTTCAAGCCTTCCAACCAATACACCTCCCTAAAGTCATGATACATCTTTGTTGACCCCAGATGAATGGAATAACAGGACCCATGAGCTTCCTCAAGAATTTGATTTGCAAATAATCAACATTGGGAGCACACAACGTCCCTTGGTACCTCAAAACACCATCCCCCCCCTAAGGAGAATTACTCATTAAACTTACCAAGAACCGATTCTTTCAACTTCATCAATGGTTGATCAAGCTGTTGTTTGGACTTCACGTGAACAACTAAGGATGACTCGGAGTTATGATGGACCATAACACCACCATTTGGAGAATCTTCCAATCTAACCCCCAATCTGGCCAACCTATGAACATCTCTCACTATGTCTTTCTTGGCTTCCTCTACATGAGACACACTACCCATGGTCATACAACTTAGAGCATCCGCCACGACATTTGCCTTGCCTGGGTGAAAGAGAACACTCACGTCGTAATCTTTCAACAACTCTAACCACCTTCTTTTTTGAAGAAGATTCAACTCCTTTTGGGTAAACACCTATTGGAGACTCTTGTGGTCGGTAAACACATAACATGAACACCATACAAATAATTCCTCCATATTTTCAAGGCAAATACCACGGCCGCTAACTAAAGATCATGAGTGGGATAGTTCTTCTCATGCACCTTATGTTTTCTAGAAGAATAGGAGATTACTTTCCCATGTTTCATAATCACACACCCTAAACCCACTCGGGATGCATCACAATACACAACGAAGCCCTTTGTACCCTACGGTAAAGTCAACACCGGAGCGAAAGTAAGCCTATCTTTCAATATTTGGAAGCTTTTCTCACATGCCTCCGACCACTCAAACTTCTTACTCTTTTGGGTCAAAGTAGTCAAGGTAGATGCATTGGACGTAAAATCATCCACAAACCTTCGATAATAACCTACTAGACTAAAGAAACTCCTAATGTTGGTCGGAGTCAATGGTCTAGGCCAACTTCTTACAGCCTCCATTTTCCTTGGATCAACCTCAACTCCCTCAGTAGAGATGATATGACCAAGAAATGCCACCGACCTCAACAAAAACTCGTATTTTCTATACTTGGCAAACAATTGATGTTCTTCAAGTACTTGCAAAACCACCCTCAAATTGTTCATGTGATCAACATCATTTTTCGAATATACCAAGATGTCGTCAATGAAGACAATGACAAATGAATCTAGGTAACTTTGAAAAACCCTATTCATTAGGTCCATAAATGTCTCCGGAGCATTAGTGAGATCAAAGGGCATTACTAAGAACTCATAGTGACCAAATCTAGTTCGAAATGTCGTCTTTGGTATATCCTAACATCTCACCCTAAGTTGGTGATACCCCGATCTCAAGTCAATCTTAGAAAAGTAGCTTGCCCCTTAGAGTTGATCAAATAAGTCTTCAATCCAAGAGAGCGGATACTTGTTCTTAATAGTGACTTTATTGAGTTGGCGATAATGAATGCACATTCTTAAGAACCCATCCTTCTTTTTCACAAACAAAACCAGAGAACCCCATAGAGAAATACTAGGTCTAATAAAGCCTTTGTCTAGTAAGTCTTTGAGTTGAGCCTTCAACTCCTTCAATTCGGGCGGAGCCATCCGATAGGGAGGAATTGAAATGGGGTTTGTATCCGGTAGCATATCGATACCAAAATCAATTTCCCATTTGGGAGGAATATCGGGATGATCATTAGGAAAGACCTTCGAAAATTCACTAACTACGGGGACAGAATCAATGGGAGCAATTTTGGATTCTAAATCTTGGATTCTTACTATATGATATAGACAACCCTTTGAGATCATTTTTCATGCTTTTAAACAAGAGATGATACGACCTCTAGGAATAGAATTTCCCCCCTTCCACTCAACAACGGGTTCATTTGGAAAGTTAAGCCTCACCACCCTTGTTCTATAATCGATAGAGGTAAAGTACGCATGCAACAAATCCATACCCAAAATAATATCAAAATCAAACATATCAAGTTCTACTAGTTCAACATGAGAAACTCTATTGGGAAACACTATAGGACAATTTCTTTACACCCTTTTTGCAACCATCGAATCAGTGTAACGACCCGAATTCTTGAATCTGAATCGCCACCGGCGTTGTTGACCTCTGAGAGGTCGCAGACATTCATCTAGTTAAATTTGAGGAAAATTTAAACTTTTTGTATGTATGAAGTTTATTTAGACTTCATATAGTCATTACGTATTAAACATTATTTAAGCTCAACATCAATAGACAACCATGTAATATAAAGAACATTTCAAAAAAAATGATGAATAGAATATATTAAGTTGCCAAAACGGCCTTACATTAAAAATTTCGAAATGAAATGTGAAATAAACGCTAGGGACAACATCCACTATCTATGTATATATCTAAAGCTAGACTAAGACTGTAGCATCCTCGAAATCAAGAGGATCTACCAAATGGTTTGGAGAAACGCTGAAGTCCAAACCGCTACAAGTGTCGTCAATCTGTCCTCTGACCTGCACCTATAAAAATAGTAAATAGTAGGGGGTTAGTACACCACTTGTACTAATTATGGGTGTATGCACACATACACATAAATCTATGCATGATCAATGAAAGCTCTTCCTAAACAACATGCCATTTATGGAAAGTCTAGTCATTAGACTTTCCTAATTCGTTAGTTGTGAATTGTGGTATGAATATGATGTATTTTAATGCATTCAAAGCACACAACTCATTTTCTATATGCTTACGAGACATTAGTATCATCAATATAATTTTAGAATCCCTCGTGCGAAGATTTGAAATTTGAAGTCCCCTAACCCGAGAGCTCTGTCATCCATACTTAGTTTTATTTTTAGTCTTTTTCTTCTTCTTGTTGTGTAGTTCAATAATTCCTTTGGTCCTATGTTTTACTTACAAGTGCAATGATTTATTGTAGTCCCATACCCACAATGAATCGATGTAAGTAATCCAAGGACTAAGGAATGATTTCCCTACCTTATAGTGAATCATTCTTTACACTACATATTCATTACATTTCATAAGTCATTCTCTGTTGATCATGCCATTGATTTCATTACTTTCATGTTAAGGAGGTTATGGGGTATTTAGTTAACGTTATGTTTCTACTTTCCTTTATTGGCATCATATAAGAAGTCATTATATGCCATGACTCTTCCTAATCAACATGTTTTCTTAGGAGGTCAAGTCTCTGGACTTGCCTAATTCGTAATAAGAAGGTCATACCATGAATATGTCACACATCATACACACATAGGTTCACATAACATACATTTCATGTTTTATATATTATAAACTTCATATTCACGAGACCTTGGAATCGTGGATGTAGCATTAAGACATCTGAAGTGAGGGCCTAACATATGGGACTTCAACCCGAGGGCCTTCTTTAGCAAACATAGAGTCTGCTTCATTGATTCATTTGTACTTCACATTATTCATTTCATTCATTTGTATGCTGATGTAAACACCTGCTATTCCTAGGATGAAGATTAAGACTCTCATCGGGATCATGAAGTGCAATGGCCAAGAATGACTTAATGTCATTACTTGAATCTGGTTTCCCCTTCTGATTGTCTTGCACAAACACCTTATATATCGTTCATTTCATTATCTTTCATACTTTGTGGAACTTCAACCTTAACCGACATAGATCATGTCAGCATCATGAAATCCGTTGTCTCCCCCACACCGAAAAGAGGTGGAGTCACTGGCCAAAGTGAAACCAAAACATGCTAGCTTATTGGGTTCGAACTAAGCTAGTTCCCTTTGGTGGCAACATAGTTCAAAGACTAGGAGATTTAGGGAGACCCATACCCACCTTGGTGGACAGTCTCATCTCATGAGAATTACGTGAACCTACGCCCTTCCCGAAAGAAGGCATCACCACTCATAACTAGCCTATCGGTGCTCAGTTTAAAGTTCGTATTTACATTCAACTCATACATCATCGAAGCTTGCTTCTAGCATGACGTAGTCATAGCTCATTAGATTATTTGTCATCTGTTCTTTATGTATTAAGTGTGAATTATCCTTACACTTACATCCTTACTTTACATTGATGAATGTGAATTGTCCTTACATATCATCCTTAGGTGTTAGTGAGACTAGTCTCACACATTCTAACACCTTCATTCGTGAGTATTCTTTTAACAAATTAGATTTGGTGTAAGTAAGACTTGTCTCACTTCCTTTAACACCCCATTCTGGTCACTTAATTAATTTAGACCCCTTTAATTATGTTATAACTCACGTTACTTACTTACTTTAGTGTAGTAGCTTCATATCATCGTTTATGGACGATGGGCACTTCATTAAATGAGTTTCATGTGTTCATACTTCATTCTTGTGGAGCATGTTGGGAGTTGTCCCAATGAATTTCATGGCCTTGGTTAAGGATTCATTGATATTACTTTTGAAGTGCTTATATTATCATTTGATACTCTAACTACACAAGAT
The DNA here is from genome assembly GCA_016801875.1 of Solanum sitiens. Lineage (NCBI taxonomy): Eukaryota > Viridiplantae > Streptophyta > Magnoliopsida > Solanales > Solanaceae > Solanum > Solanum sitiens. Next base: position 32,497 of record JABWTJ010001268.1, read on the forward strand.
TGTCATATTATTAGTAATGGCTCAAGATTTGGAATATGAAACTAGCAAATCCATTCTTATTGGCATAAGCCATTTACATATTTCATGTAGTCATATACAATAGTCACACATCATATAAAACCACACATTGCATTTAAGGCATATAAGTCACCACTTTACAGTAATTACCTTTACAATTATAGTGAACCAATTTCATTTTATAGTGAACTCTCTTCTTTTACTTTAACTCCTTATCTTCTCAAGTAACCCTCTAGTAATGCTTGGTGCAATGTATAGACAATGTCCCATAACGCTATCCACACTCAACCATCACTTTAAGGCCACTAGAAAATCATGCATACAACCTTCATTAATCCAACACATGCATTCATAGAAGTATTTCATATTATAAGATACATAACTCATATTTGACCCAACATACTTTAGGGACCTTATATAGAGACCAATTAAAATACCATATAAAAGTCAAGACTTTCAACATAATCGTAGTAAGGCAATAGTCACATTAACGTACTTGGACTTCACCTCATATGAACCACATAGAATCCTACTCATAATCCCTTCCTAAGTCTACTTGTGGAATATACATGTGAAGTCCCATAACCTCACACATACTAAGTAAACCTTCAAAGAGACAACAAGCCTTAATATGCATTTCATACATCAACAAGACAAATATAGAAAACCTGTTTCATGCCAAGCAAGACTTCATCATATAGTCAATAAGACCTATACTATGCATATAAGGTAAGGACACATCATATAGACTCATACCATGTATATGATTATAACAAGTAGACAACACTACAATGTCATGCATAAGGAACATAAACATAATCATATACATTAGAACACCTTCCTAGAACTCCCTTTAAGAGCTACTTTTGCAATGCATAAGTGAAGTCCCATACACCCACCTACACTAAGAAACTTCTCTTAGGTTACCCTAGTGAGGGTCCTAGTCATTTACTTCCATTGTCCATTTTACTTTAGCTAAAGTATAGCCTTAACCGACACTATGACCATTGGTGCTAAACATGGAATTTGGTGTTCTAGAGACTTACAACAAAGGAAGGTTCCCTAATTAGCAAAAGTAGAACAATAACATATATGCCAGTATACTAAGTGATATCACTTGTTAGATCCTATGTGGCAAGCATAGTTAATGAAGTTTGGGGTCCGTCTTTGAAATATCACTCTATGCCCTTTTTGGGCTATCAGGCTATCCTTCCCGTGTGGACTATGTTGAACCATACGTTCCCTCCTTGGGAAGGTGCCACCCCCTCATCTACAAGTTCACTCGGTGCTAAGATAGTTCCCTTTATTGAAAAGCCATTATTACATTACTTTATCAAACATAGGCTTAGGAGAGTTAACCCCCCATATGCTTAGCTCATAGGTTATACATGAGAGTTCATCAACCTAAGTCATTTGAGAAACCCTTTCACATGGACATAGAATATGTAAAGCACCATCAAGCTTAGTGTACTCTTGGGAAGACCTTCCAAGCGCCCCTCTTTTGACTAGATCATCAGACATGTGTGTGTATCCATATATGTGAAAAAAACATTCACATAAACACATTAAGGCCACACATAATCATACTTCATTTCATTCGTGCAAAAGTGTACAAGTGTAACTATATGAGTAATCCTTTCATGTAAACGCATTTAGACTCTATGAACATTTAGAACATACTCGTGCATTCATATTCATGTACATAGAAAACAAAACCTAGGAACTATCCTATCAAGGAACACATGTGCAATGCATAGACAAGTTCCCATACCCTTGCCCATACTAGTACACCTATCAAGTCATCCTAGTTAAGGGATAGATTACATGATTCATGAGCATATACTTTTCATACATAATAGTAGACATTAGTGCATATATGAATTATCCTTTCATTAGACATTATGAACCTATATTACTTAGTAAGCATGCATGAAGTGTGAGTGTGTGTATGTTGTTCATCATCAACAACCCTAACATTTAGGAAGCCACCTTACAAAGGTCACAATACACATTCAAGTATAGACCACACACCACATAATAACATAGGAGTTAAGACAATCTTCATTACTTGAATCTAAGACTCCTAATCATGTTTAAGACCACACATTCATGTATAGGTTCATAGGTAGGGATCATACTAAACAAGAGAATTCAAACATATACATGTATACCACACCTAGACCTAACATAGTCGTCAGAATGTAGAGGAAGCATCATCGATATAACCTAGATTATAAACTAGCATTGAAGACTAGGCATAATACTTCACATTGTGTGATCATCTTAACCACACATTCAATATACAATTGCCTTCAAGGCAATGATCACAACACATAATATCATAAAAATAAGGTAAACACCGCCACCATAAGTGGACCATAACACACAATGTTATACAAGGCTACATCAACTAGCAATTTTATTAGAAGAGTAGAGAGAATAGAGCCAACTTACAATTCCTCCAAGATTTTATCATCATTGATCAATTCCAATAATTTAACATCAATACATGAGTAGCTAAAGGAACCATTGCATTAACGAAACCATACTTTAATTTACCATAGAATTGGGATCACATTGGAGCTACATTAGAAGTGCAGAGAAGATAGGAAAATTATAGACTAATCCTATTCAAATCATCAAACCTTGATCCACATGGATCACTCATCAACAATTCACCATTAATATACAATTTAGACATTAGATATAAGCAATTCAACATACTAGAATCATAATTCAACCAATACAATGTCAAGATCACAATGCCCATAACATAGGCTAATTTGCGAATTGGAGAGAACATGGGTTCATCATGAAGCTACATTTAAATTCATCCTTAAACCAGTAGATAATCATCAATTTAACATAAACATACTTTTGAAATCAATTTGAGAAAGAACCCATGGCTAGATTGAAAAATGGGAATTTTGTTCTTTGAATCATATTTGAAAATCCTTGATTGAAGGATCACCATACCTTATTTATTGAAGACCCATGAGAAATTTGAGAAGAAATCACGAAAATCCACCCCCTAGCTTGAACTTGAGTCTTCCCTCAAATGGAGGTTTAAGAGAATTTGGAGAAGAGTGATTTGGAATTTTTCATTTTGTTATTGGGTGACGGGGTTTTTGCTTGTAAAAGGGTTTAAATAAGTCATAAAAATCAGTTTATAACTGTCCCTTTAAGTTACCAAAACACCTTCATGTTTATTGGGACTTTTAGACATGTCAAAATTGACTTAAAAACGATGCAACCGGATCTGGGAGTGGGATGCAAGTCGCAGAGAATCCTCCTAATTCTGCCCCAAATAAAATTTGAGGCAGTGAGGTGCGTGCTAGGCGCGCGTCGCGAGGGCAAGTTCCAATTCTTTGACCTGCTCGCTGCCTTGGGAAGTCTCTTGTCCAATGTCTAGGTCCTCCTTGGGGGCCCTTCGAGTGCTCCCCGAGGAGTCGTATCCAGAAGTTTTGACCCTTAACATGTCTACTAAGGTAATAGTGTAAACTACAATGTCTCTACACTCCAAACAACACATGAAAAAAAGGCCAACATACAAGGACACACTAGCACATCTAAAAGGCTAACTTTTGAACCTCTTGGACGTTCTTGAACGTTTGACCTCCAAACTTTATGAAACTTAAGACACTACCTATAAACATCATTACAACTCATATAAGGACCACATGATCCCATGAAACACAAATAATCATGTAAAAACACTTAAGGCCATTTTGTGACTAGTCGTCGAATGTCTTGGTCATCCCTTGACGTTTGACTTCCAAATAACCTCAAATCAAGTATACGTACTATAAAAAAATTAATCAAAATATTTTAAGCCTTTATAGACACATTTGAGGCTGTAAGAACCTTAATTCATTATCGTGGTCTTACAACGAGTAACTTATTGGCGGAATGGTATGAAAAGGGACATAGCGGATTTTGTTGGTAAGTGTCTGAATTTCCAACAAGTAAAAGCGGAGCACCAAAGGCCAGGTGACTTCACTCAAAATATAGATATTCCCACATTGAAGTGGGAGGACATTAATATGGATTTCGTAGTTGATCTACCTCGTACCCGAAGGAAACATGATATGGGTCATTGTGGATAGATTGACCAAGTCTGCACATTTTCTTCCCATCAAGGTCACTTACTCGGTGGAAGATTGTGTAAAATTGTACCTCAAAGAAATAGTGAAATTGAATGGAGCCCCTTTAACCATCATTTCGGATAGAGGCACTAAATTTACCTCCAATTTTTGGAAACCTTTCAAAAGTGAAACTTAGCACTGCTTTCCATCCCAAGACGGATGGTGAAGCGGAACGCAATATTCAAACTCTAGAAGATATGTTAATGGAATGTGTCATTGACTTCAAAGGTAATTGGTATGACCACCTACCTTTGATAGAATTCTCCAACAACAATATCTAGCACTCTACTATCTCCATGGCACCCTTAGAGGCACTTTATGGGAGGAGGTGTAGATCCCCGGTTGGGTGGTATGAGGTAGGTTGGTTTACTCTACTTGGTCCCAATTTGGTCAATGAAGCTCTCGAGAAGGTTTGGGTTATAAGAGACAGACTAAAGTGGCTCAAAGTCGACTAATGTCATATGTCAACAATAAAAAGAGGGACCTTGAATTCGAAGTAAGAGATTTAGTCGATTTGAAAATTTCACCCATGAAAGGGGTGATGAGGTTTGGAAAGAAGGGGAAAATTAGTCCCCGTTATGTGGGACCCTATGAAATTTTGAACAGAGTCGGTAGTGTAGCCTATGTGTTGAATTTGTCAAATGAGTTGGACATGATTCATCCAGTGTTCCATGTTTCTATGCTTAAGAAGTGTATAGGTGATCCGGTCTCCATTCTCCCCCTAGAAGGATTAGGGGTAAAAGAGGACCTTTCTTATGAAGAGGTCCCGGATGAGATCTCGGATCGCCAAGTTAAGCAATTGAGGAATAATGAGGTTGCCTACGTAAAAGTTCAATGGAGGAACCACCTTGTCGAGGGCGTAACATGGGAGGCCGAGGCCGACATGAAGTCCCGCTATCCTTACCTTTTCCCCCTTAATCCTAGCCGAGATTGAGGTTAGTAGTTCCTTATATGACTATTATGAATAATATTGATCTTAGGATGTTGTATCTAAATATATGTGCATATTATAGTAGAAATTCATGCCTAAATTGTGTTCTTATTTTTCCATGAAATATGTTTGTTATGTAGGCTTTAACTTATGTGTGTTGTGTGCTCTAAGTAATCATGGAACATTATAATGAGAATAATTGATATTGTTTTGATAAGAAATCAGCATGTCAACTTTTAATGTTCATATTGAGCTCATATTGAAATGGAGAAGGTAGTACCTCCTTCTGTGATATGATAAAATTGAGCTTTTGTTATGGTACGTGTGGATTAAGTTCCTAATTGTTGATGATATGTTCATGTGTTGAAAGAGGTTGAGATTTCCTCCTATGAGTTGTGACTCATTATGATATTGTTGGTAAGTTGGCCGCTAGTCTTGAGTCCTTCTTTCTATAAAAAGGTCTATAGTGTCATTCGGGGATGATTTTTCATAAGGCGGGGAGTATTGACACACCCAGAAAATTCCATGACCTATACTAGAGACTTATAAGTTGAGTAATAATTTGTTAGACCTAAAATAACAGTAGAAAACCTAATTAGGATGTATTAGAGCCAAACTTCATAAAACATCATGAAAATGTCCGCAACGTCCGGTGAAGTTGTAACTTAGACTAGTGGGTGGTGTTGATGGTTTTGAGAAAGTGTTTAAAGGGTTGATCAAGGTGAGGTGATGAGCATAGATATGGATTTTAGTAAGGTGTCAAGGGAACCTAGGCCAAGTGAGGAGTGCCATCCTTCAAGGTCAAGCCATAGCCAAAAGGCTAAGGCTGCCCAAGAAGGGAGGCTACTTCCTCACCCTTCACGAACACGACCACGGCCCGTGGTGAAGACCACGGCTAAGGTGGGGAGCTCATAAAGGTTAATTGGCCATTGAGGAAGAAGGGCCTTTGCCGTAGCTACTGTACAAGACACCAGGAGACACTTCACGACTCGTGGTGAACTTGATGGAAGGGGGAGGGCAGCAGTGAAAATGACTTAGCCAAACGAGGAGAATTTGGCTAGGCATTGTGGAGATACTTCTTAAGAGCACCACCAGCCACTTGACGGGCTGTGGTGCATCTTCACAGAATGGCGCAAGGGCTCCGTGGTCTTGCCTTGGTGGGAAAAAAATGGAGGAGGCTCCTTTGGAGAAGATACTGCCTCAATCTTGACGTCCACCACCACGACCCATCAATATTTTCACGGTCCGTGAAGAGGGGCGTGAAGGTGGACGGGGTGTCATAGTGAAGTCAATGTTGGACTTCCCTTTTGAAGTCCAACTAAATGAGGAGTAGTTTGTGTATTTTTTTGGGGTGGACTATGTATTGACTTTAGGTCAATTTTCATTCATTTCCCACCCCAAATCACAAACCCAAATTGAAACCCAAATTGCTCTCACTTCTATTACTTTCTCTCTCTTCCTTCATCCTCCATTGAAAAACAAGAAGCCTAGGGAAAAAGACAAAGTCTCCAAGGTTTTCACTCAAAGTTTGTGGATAAATTTCTATAAGGTATGGTCTCTTTCACTCTTGGGAATCCTTTCCCCAAGAGGTCCGTCAAAGATGATTTCTAGATTTACCCAAAAACAAGGGTTTTTCTCCTCACAAAAACGAAATTCTGAATCAATTGTGATGAGTTGTGATAAATTAATGTTGTTTAAGTATGAATTGATAACTAATTGATGAATCCCTATGAGTTTTCCTTGACCCATGTCTTTTCCCAATATTCCTTATTTCCTGGATTGGTTAAGGTGAATTGTTAAGGGTGATGAACATGTTACTTGGTTATTTCATTTTAGTTATGTTAATGCTTCACGTATTTCCCTATTCCATATGTTATTTGTGATACATTGGGTGTTTAAGTATAAAGTCCCATGAAGGGCAGTGAGGTATGATCTTGATCTTTTTTTTGGTCTCAATTGTGGAAGGGTAAACTACTTAGTTGGTAATGATGCTATAGCTAATTGTGTTGTTGTGATGTTGGTGACAAGAATCCCTCATCCCTAAACCTAGATTCATGAATTGGATATGAAATATGTAATTATGTTATGATGTGATTATTATATGATTAAATGTAGTTTCTCATGATTATAATGAAGAGTCCAAAGTAAAAAGGTAGTTCTCACTTGTGATCACCTATGAGCTATTATGACAAGACGTCCACATAAGGGTCTAGAAGAGACTAATGTGAACTTGTATGATGTCATAAGATGATTACTAAAAGTAATAATTGCTTATCACCGAAAGGGCATGTAAATGAGATGGAGGTATCACGTTAGTGAGTCCGGCCTCCCACATGGGTTTCTTTATGTTAGTAAGTCTGATTCCCAATATATGTGTTGTCTAATCAGATAGAAAACCGCACGTTAGTAAGTCAAAGTTTCAAGGAGCAATCTCCTTCTTTCTGAACTATGTGACTACATAGAATTCTAGCTTAGTGGATCCACCTATATAGCTACGTACGAATGGTTGCACCTTCAGAAAGTATTAACCCTCTCTTTTCGGTGTGGGAGTAGAACACTAGATTCCATGTAACTCACATGGTCTCATGTCGTTATGGTACTTATTTTACCTAAAGTAAAAGTATGAAAAACTTCTGTATGTGAACTCTCATTTGAGTTGTCTTAAAGGTTACTACATAGTGTGAGGGAGGGTATGGGACTTCTCTTACACATTGCACATGTGGGATTCTATAGGATGATTCTAGTAGTGTTCTTTTATGATTATGATTATGATTATGATTATGTTGATAAGCTATGACTAGTATTGATGTATGAAGCATGTTATATATGAGAATATGTTGTAAGCATGAAATGGGTTGCTTAATGTGATACTTAGGTTTGGATAGGGTTATGGTCTTTGTTCTTTGCATTGCACAAGTGTTGCTTGAGTTACTTATATGTCCATATGATTATGATGTTCCTTATATGTGTATATTGAATTGTTGGTCATTGTGCATGGTTTTGAATAAATTGTGCCTTTTCTCATGCATTAACGATTTTTATGCATAGGGATCAAACTTAGTACATTTGTTTTGTACTAACCAATATCTCTTCCCTTTTCCCCAACATTGTATGTTTGGGCCATTGAGGTATCATTGAGGATACGTCAAGAAGGTTTGGACTAGACTCTCGAAGTTTTGGTATGCCCTCTAGTTCGAGAAAGCTACGACACACTCTATCTTAGTAGTACTTGTATTGTCTAATAGACATTCATTTCTTTACTATTGTTGAAGATATTGATGTAAGCCCTATATGGCAATTATAGATTTCTGTAAGGGCTTTGCCTGGATTTTTTGACTTCGTTTAGATGGTTGATATTCGACAAAGATTTAGACTAAATTCATATATGTCGTTATGTTGTGTATGCGAGAAGCCTATGTATGCTTCCTATGTAGAGGTCTATGTAAACCTCCTTGCTATATAAGCAAAAGTTATAATTTTTCCATATTTTTGACTTATGATTTGCTATGACGAATGCTAAGAGGCTTGTCTTAGTCCTCTTCGAAGACGACGACGACGGTTACGCCTAAGGGGTACTTTGGGTCGTAACACCATACATCAATACAATACAGCCACTTATAGGATATACAATCTTTAGTACTCAAATGAAAAGGAAAGAACTAGAAGTCTTATAACTAGAAAAACATCAATAGCTTGATAGTGGCATTGCCCTCAGAAGGTGAGGACCTACCCAACTTGGAAAGTGAGAATTCCAAGTCCTTCTTCAAAAGTTGTCACAAGACCTTCAACGACCGAAACCTAAAATATTTGGGACAAAGGAAGAAATGAGGTTAGCACATGACTTGTACTAAGTATAGGACCATATGCGCACACAACATAGAAATCATGCTAAAAAAGGACATTTCATTAAAACATGCAAATTTACTTCAAAAAGCCATATGAACATTCAAAGAACCAATACAAGTCAATAATACATATTCATTAAGTCAATACCATGTACATCACAAGACCAACAATGTTAAGTCTAGTTAAGTCCACATACATATAAACATAATTGAGCACATAATCAAGAAAACTCTATCATCACGTTATAACATCAACAAGCATGTATAAGAGTTCAATAACATCATAACAAAAGCAGGACCATTACTCATGAACCCTCATTAAGTCCACTAGTGCAATGACTAAGAAAATCCCCATAACCTCACTCAATCAAGTAAACTCAACAAGAACCCTAAACAATGTCCAACTTCACATATCATATCATTTACGAGTAAACATCACCATACTTTAGTAATAGAGACCAAACACATGTTCATAGTGAAACCAACATCATATAGTGTCATCAACATGTTAGATAATCATATACAAATCATTTAAATTTATAAGCATATCCATATATAAGAACATCCTCCTAAGATTCCCTCAAGACTAACTAGTGCAATGTATAGGTAGAGTCCCATACCCTTACTTAGACTAAGCTAAACCCCTTAGGTCATCCTAGCTAAAGTTCATTCATTACTTCATTTTACCTTTTGGAAACATCTTGCCTTAACCGACATAGACCACATGAGCTAATGCGGAATTCAGTGTCATGGAACCATAAACCAAAAGAAGGCGGACTACTCTCTATGGTAGTACAAAAACATGAACGTAGCATCTATGTAGATCCAGTAGCTAGTATTCCTACGGGGGAAACATAGTTCAAGAACTAGGAGATATAGTTCGGACCCTATTTATGCCACATGCATTATAGTCTCTAATCTCATTACATTAGTGATCTTAACTTCCCTATGTGGGAAGGGATACTCCTCACTCTAGTTCACACAGTTCTAAGCTAGAGTCCCTTTTTGAAATGTCTTTTGAGTTTTTATTAAACATCACCTTAGTTTAGGTCATAGGATCTATACCTTATATAATTATCATCATAGTTCAATAATAATTCCATGAGTATTTTCCTTTCATTACAATTCATACATGTGAGGTTAGCACATTTACATATCACATTATAATAAGGCATATAGGCAATTCATCACCATCCTTATATCATTACATCCTAGCCAACAATCACAAGCCATAATTTAAGACATTCCAATTCAACATCATATCAACCCTAATCAATCTTATCATAGGGTATACTTCAATATAACTTCATCACTAAACATAAGTAATCATAATTGAATTAAAGAATTGAGATCACAAAACTTACCCCAATTCCTTCATAAGCCATCATCAATGTTTTTACCATCAACCAATCAATTCTACTCAACAATAGGTGTAAAAACATTATAAAATAGTAATCTATACAATACTAAGAAAATTGTATCATCACCATCCCAATAAACTTCAATTCATAACCTAGGGTTTAAGTGTAAAGGGTTCATCATGAATTCTTCAAGAATTAGGTCTAATCCCAACAATACATGTCCCTAGACAGTCCCTAGATTTAAAAGGATAGTTACAACAATCAACACATTCATAATTCCACTTCAATTCATAATCAAAACCAATATTTGGGGGAATTTCAAAACGGACATGATCTATACACAATTCCCACAATTAACATAGATTACACAACAATAGTCATAGGAAATCATAATTCAACACGAACATTCATCAATTTCAACTTTAGAAGAAAACCCATTTGTAGAGAAAAACCCTAAGAATATGGATGATTGAAATTCAACTTTGAGAGGATCTCTTGGGGAAAGGAATCCCAAGAGTGAAAAAACCCACGCCTTAATGAAGCTTTGACCTTGAAAATTGAGTGAAAACCTTGGAGACTTTGTTATCTTCCTCAAGCTTCTTGTTCTTCAATGGAGGATGAATGGAGAGAGAAACTAGAGAGACGTAAGAGCAATTTAAGTTTCAATTTGAGTTTGTATTTAGGAGTTGAAAATGAATGAAAATTTACCTAAAGTCAATATATAGTCCACCACCAAAATACCCAAACTAGCCTTCATTATGTTTGACTTCCAAAAGTGAAGTCCAAATTAACTTCACTGTGAAGCTCCAATCCATCACCACGCCCCACTTCACGGTCCGTGAAGTGCACAATGGACCGTGGTGGTGGTCTTTGAGTTGTGAGCCAGTAGCTCCTCCAAAGAGGCCACGTCCATTTTTCGCACCAAGGAAGGACCACGGAGCACCTTGCTTCCTTGCGTGACGATGCACCATGACCCGTTAAGTGGGGCATGGTTCTCTTAGGCAGTAGCTCCACAATGCCTTGCCAAATTCACGCCATTTGCCTAAGTGTAAAATCCGGGGAGAAACCCTTAGAAGTAACATGGCGTACTTGAACCCTCGAAGGTCTTATACAAGCCCATAGTTATCATTCATCGCATTGTCATATGTAAATTAGTGAAAAATTTAAAACTTTTTATAGCACATCATATGCTAGAACATCACTTCCATTATATATAAATATATGTCATAATACATAGTTAGACCCAAAGTCTCTTTTGCCATAATAGACTCAACTTCATAGAATAGATTAGGGACATGGCCCTTTAACATCATAACATAATATTTAAGAGATTACAATACATTGAATATAAACTTGACATATGAAATCCTTGGAACATAAGATTCCTTTCCTTGAGCTTGGGAATCACATATCTAGCCCTTCACTTTAGAGACATCCTTTAAGCATCCATAACCTACACTTTGTGTAAAAAGGTAGAGAGGAATGGTGTTCGTACAAGAATGCACTAAGTATGACAACCATGCAAAAACATGCATTTAAAAGGGACATTTTATTTGAAACCATGCATCATGCCATTTTGTGAAAACTTCATAAAACTTTGATATAATAAGCATTATATAATTCACTTAATTTATATAGGCATATACAATGGTCACACATCATTTAAAACCACGCATTGCATTTAAGGCATGTAAGTCACCACTTTACAGTAAGCACATTTACAATTACAGTGAACTTATTTCATTTACAGTGAACTCTTTCCTTTTACTTTAAATCCTTATCTTCCCAAGTAACCCTCTAGTGATGCTTGGTGAAATGTATAGACAATGTCCCATAACAATATCCACATTCAACCATCACTTTAAGGCCACTAGGGAATCATGCATACAACCTTCATTAACCCAATACATGCATTCATAGAAGTATTTCATTAATATACCTAACTCACATTTGACCCAGCATGCTTTAGGGACCATATAGATGGACTCATTACAATACCATAAAGAAGTCAGGACTTCTAGCATAATCATAGCAAGGCAATAGTCACATTAACCTACTTGGACTTCACCTCATAAGAACTACATTGAACCCTACTCATAATCCCTTACTAAGTCTACTTGTGCAACGTACATGTGAATTCCCATAACCTCAAACATACTAAATAAACCTACAAAGATACTACAAGACTTAACACGCCCTTCATACATCAACAAGACAAGCATAGAAAACCTCCTTCATGTCAGAGAATTCTGGTCTGGAGCTCATTCCCGGTGCACGAATCGAAGGAGACGGCCCAGCGCCCTTACTCCTAACAAGTGAAAGTTTCTGGCAACCTCTTTCATGTCAAGCAATACCTAATCATATAGTAAATAAGATATATACTATGCATATATGGTAAGACCACATCACATATATTCGTTAAGACTCTTACCATGTATATCATCACAACAAGTAGACAACACTACAATGTCATGTCTAAGGAACATAAACATAATCATATACATTAGAACACCTTCCTAGAACTCCCTTCAAGAGCTACTTTGTGCAATGCATAGGTAAAGTCCCATACCCTCACCTACACTAAGCAACTTCCCTTAGGTTATCCTAGTAAGGGTAAATACTTTACTTCCATTGTCTATTTTACTTTAGGGAAACTATAGCCTTAACCTACACTAACACCATAGGTGCTAAACATGGAATTTGGTGTTGTAGAGCCTCACACCAAAGGAAGGTTCTCCACTTAGCAAAAGTAGAACATTAACTCATGCTAGCATATTAGGTGATATCACTTTCTAGATCGTATATGGCAAGTATAGTTTATGGAGCTTGTGGATCGTCTTGGAAATATCACTCTATGCCCTTGTTGTTCAATGAGGCTATCTAACCGTGAGGACTATGGTGAACCCTACATTCCCTCCTTGGAAAGGTGCCATCCCCCTCATCTACAAGTTCACTCAGTGCTAAGTTCCCTTTATTGAAAAGCCTTTATTAACATTTCTTTATAAAACATAGGCTTAAGAGAGTTAACCCCTCATATGATTTTCTCATAAGTTATGGATGAGAGTTCATCAACCTAAGTCATGTGTGAAATCCTTTCACATGGACATACCATATTCAAGCACCTTTCTAGTTTAGGGTACTGTTGGGAACACCTTCAAAGTGCCCCTCTTTTGACTAGATCGTCATACATGTGTGTGTATACATATATGTGAGAAAACATTTCACATAACAGATTAGTGTCACACATGTTCATATATCAATGCATGAGTCTATAGGTAACTATATGAGCAATCGTTTCATATAAACACCTTAAGACATTATACACATTCATAACATACCGATGCATTCATATTCATATACATAGAAAACAAACCGTAGGAACTATCCTATCAAGGCACACATGTGCAATGCATAGACTACGTCACATACCCTTGACCATACTAGTATACCTATCAAGTAATCCTAGTTAAGGGGTACATATCATACTTCATAAACATATACTTAGCATGCATAGTAGTAGGCATTAGTGCTATGAGAATTATCCTTTCATTAGACACTATCATTCTATCTAAGACCCCTAATCAAGCTTAGACCAACCATTCATATAGAGGTTCATAGGTAGGGATCTTACCACACAAGATTACTCAAACATAAACTTGTAGACTATATCTAGCCCTAACATAGTCACTTGAACGTATAGAAATAATCATCAATATAACCTAGATCATAAACTAGCATTGGGGAATAGGCATAATACTTCACATTGTGTGATCATCATAAGCAAACTTTAAAAATACAATTGCATTCAAGGCCATGATAACAACTCATAAGTGGACCATACCACACAACTTCATACAAGACTACACCAACTAGCAATTCTATAACAAAAGTAGAGAGAATAGAGCCAACTTACAATTCCTCCAAGCTTTGATCATCATTGATCAATTCCAATAATTCAGCATCAATACATGTATGAAATAGTAGCTAAAGGTACAATTTCATAAACGAACCATACTTCAAACATCATAGTTTTCAAGATCACATTAGGTATAATACTTCATCTAGTCTATAGAAAGTAGAGAAATATAGATCAATTTACCCAATCCCTAAATCTTGATCATCATTGATCACTCAATAAATAGTTCATATTAAATTCACATGATTAACAATAGTAATAGGCAATTCAACATAATTTAAACATAATTCAATCAACATAGAGTCAAGATCATAAGACGCACATTATAAGCCAATTTGAGAATTTAGGAGGATCAAAGGTTCATCATGAAATTGGATTGAAATTAATCTTTAAAACAGTATATAATCATCAATTTACCATAAAAATGCTTTTGAAATCAATTTGAGAAAGAACCCATGACTTGATTGGAAATTGGGAACTTTGGTCTTTGAATCATATTTGAAAATCCTTGATTGACTACTTAGATGAATGGATAACTAAAGATGAAGGATCACCATACCTTATTTGTTGAATACCCATGAGAAATTTGAGAAGAAACCATAAAAATCCACCCCATAGCTTGAAGTTGAGGTTAGCCTCCAATGGAGGTTTGAGAGAATTTGGAGAAGAAGAGTGAATTGGGATTTTTGATTTTCTTATTTGGTGTTGGGGTTTTGTCTTGTAAAAGGGGTTAAATAAGTCATAAAAATCAGTTTATAACCGTCTCTTTAAGTTACCAAAACACCCCCATGCCTATTGGGTCTTTTAGACATGTAAAAATTGACTAAAAAACAACGCAACCGGATCTTGGAGCAGGCTGCGCGTCGCGGGGAAGCCTACCAATTCTGCCCCAAATAAATTTTGGCACAGTGAGGTGCGTTCTAGACGCGTGTAGCACAGGGAAAGTCCAAATTTTGGCCTGCTCGCTGTCTTGGGCAGCCTCTTCTCCAATGTATGGGTCCTCCTTGGGGGGCCTTCGGGTGGTCCACGGGGAGTCGTACCCGGACGTTTTTACCCTTAAGATGTATATTAAGGTACTAGGGTCAACTACACTGACTTTACTTTCAAAACATCACATGAAAACAAGGCAAACATACAAGGACACACAAGAACATCTAAAAGGCTAACTTTTGAACGTCTTGGACGTTCTTGAACGTTTGACCTCCAAACTTAATGAAACTTAACATACTGATTATAAACATCATTATAATTAATATAAGGACCTAACGAGCACATTAAACACAGATAAGCACATAAAACACTGAAGTCCCTTTGGTGACTAGTCGTCCAACGTCTTGGTCGTCCCTTGACGTTTGACTTCCAAATCACCTCAGATCAAGTATACATACTATAAGAAACTTAATGAACATATTTTAAACCTTTTTACACACATGTGAGGCTTTAAGCACCTGAATTCATTTTCAGGGTCTTACAATATCTCCCACTTGGGAACATTCGTCCTCGAATGACACTTGGAACATCTTAAACACATCAAGGACTCAATGAACCATAGAGAAGCTCACAACATTCAAAACATAATAAAATAGAATTCAATGAACAAAATTTACAAGAAACAGAAGTTCAAACCATTTAGCACTCAATGCAACACAAGCAAGCAAACCCTTTTATTTACTCACTTTCAAAATGCATCACCAAAAGAGGTTCTTGTCATGTTCATAGGTGGAACTTCCATCTCCTAATCATAACATGGTCTTTACATTTAATTTTATTAGGAGCTCATTATGCAATAACCTTTTTGTCACACATAAGCAAGTTCAACATCAGTCTAAAAGCAATTAATCACTCATACTTCAATGCACATAAACTTGAGTCAAGTAAATCAACTAGGATTCTTATCATTTAATCATAATTCCATGAAATTCATGCTCAACCTTACCAGGGTTAGTTGTATTTAAGGAGGATGTCGTTCTCATCACGTACTTACATGTCTCATGAGTTCTTACACAAGCAATGTACAAAGGTCAATTCACTGTAAAATGAGAATTTCTCAACTTTTAACCAAGACATGCTCAAACTTTCTCCCTAGTGAAGTCAAAATGGTAATTCATACATAGAACATCACCACATTAGCAAGTCATTTCACGACATTTAAATTTATAGCATAACACTATCCTTCATGAGCAAGCATCAAATTGAGAAAGTAACACAATTTATAGGCACACACAAGGACACTTAGCTAAACATGTCTTCACCTTTCTACAGTGAGCCTAAAATCATGCTTTCAAAACCGTAGAAGTCACATAATTTTGAAGAGACTCTACGTTTTTCATTATAAAGAGGCTCAATTTCTCCTAATAAAGCTAAACATTTCCACAATTAGAGTGACTTCAAAAATGCCTCTTACATTACTTCATGAAGTCTAAAGCAGAACTACCATATAAAGATGCACAATCCACATGAGAAGTCATCAATTTGATCAAAATTCTTTTTCAAGTACTTTAGAATCTACAAAATGTGCCTAACATAGTGTCAATCAAAACATACATAACATGTGAAAAACATGCATTTTATACCCTTACGCAAGTCCCCTATCATGATCAAGCTATTAGGAACTCATTAGTTTCAAGTTCAAGTAAGCATAGAAGGACAAGATACAAATATCTACAACATTAATATTCACTTCACCATCCCCCACTTACGGTAAAACCAATTAAGAGGAACTTAACCCAACCTTAAGAGGATCTTAGTTTATCAACCTTCATCATCATCACTTAAAAGTGATTTCAAACCTAAAAACGACCTCACTATCTAGGCACATTATCCCCCACTTGGGGTATTCCTTATCACATAATCTTTTTAAACACAAAGGTCAAGGCAAGTAAAAAATTACCTTTCATACTCTTCACTCAAGAAGGTTTAACATAATTGAGGGTTTTCACTCGTAATCTCACATCAAGAAGTCTACTAACTCAATCATAACCATCCCTCTAGGCCTAACACCCAAAGGAAATTCATAAAACACAAGTTAGGTCATACTACCTAACAACATAAGGTCTTAAACAATACCATAGACATCAAGGGTCATAAAATCTTAGGGGAACAATAGATGAGACTTATTCATAAGGCCTCTTTCTTTTCTTTCAATACTAGAGTAAGTTAACTTCTAGGTCATTCAAACCCATATCATCACCCTACGAAGTAAGTACACTACCTTCACTTCTATGATCTAGCCTATACAAAGACTCGAATTCATACAAAGCAACCATGACGCATTTACACACATAATAAGGCAACATTTCAAATATTACACAAATACAAAGGGCACCATTGAAAACATAAACATATAAGGGCAACATGCATTTTTAGCCATTTACCACACTTCTTAAAGGTATTTCAAATCTAATTAAGCTAAAACCATATCATAACATAAATCTTCACATAACATGTCATTTCACATAGGTCTCATATATAGCTATAAATGGCATTACATCAACAAAGCATGTCAAAATTCACCTTCAACCATACTTATCAAACCATAAAACCAAGATAAACATCAAAACTCACCTTTTCTCCCTCAAGCATAGAGTACCATCTCATCCAAGCAATTAAATCTAAAAGACCACCGAACAATAAAACATAAGAGATCTTATAGTGTTAAGTTCTATGGCATGACATGATATTGATGAAGAAGGGAAACTCTATCGTCCTATAGCCTTCCGCATCATTTGATTGTGTCGCCACTCACCACCAATAAAAATGAGACTCTACAAGACTTGGCAATATGAGACTTTTAGAACCTAAAACCACTTTTACAACCTCATGCTCTGATACTAAGGCATTTTCACGACCAAACCCGTCCTTCCGTCAAGTTCACCATGAGTCATGAAGTGACTCATGGTACCTTGGACAATGGCTAAGTCATAAGAAGTCCATTCTCCCATGGCCAAGTAACCTTCACGAGCTCCCTACCTTGGTTGTTGTCATGCTCGTGTAGGGTGAGGCAGTAGTCTTCCTTCTTGTGCATTCTTGGACTCTTGGCTTTGGCTTGCCCTTGAAGGTTGGCACTTCTCACTAGGCCTTGCTTCCTTAATCCACCCTTGGCACCCATTTTCATCACTTTCACCTCATCATGATTAATCCTTGGTTACCTCCTTGAAACAATCAAGGCACCACACTAGTCAAAGTTACAAATTTATCGGACGTCGTGGACGTTCCTTAACGTTTTAACTGAAACATCTTCTAAATAATTTATATTTATTATTTTTAAGACTAATATTAGTGTTACAAACCTTAAGCACTCACATGAGGCTCTATATTAGGCATTAGACTTTCAGAGTATTACACATATCAAGTAATACCTTATCATATAGTCAACTAAACCAATCATTATGCATATAAAGTGAGACCTCATCATACAGACACTATAGGACTCATAATATGCACATCATCATACAATTAGGTCAATACCATAATGTAAAGTATAAGAGACATATACATAATCATATACATACATAACATCTTCCTAGAAATCCCTTCAAGAGCTACTTGTGCAATGCATAGGTAAAGTCCCATATCCTCACCAACACTGAGCAACATGCTTAGGTTATCCGAGATATGGTCGATTTCATTACTTACATTGTTCAATTTATTTTATGGAAATGATAGCCTTAACCGACACTAAGACCATGAGTGCTAAACATAGAATCCGGTGTCATTGAACCCCACACAGAAAGGAGGTGCTCTACTTTGCCAAGGTAGAACATTAACATCATGCTAGCATATTAGGTGATATCACTTGCTAGATCCTATGGGGCAATATATTTTATGGAACTTGGAGGTATATATGGAAACCCTCTTTACTCCAATTGGGCATTGTAGTTATCCACCTCATGAGGACCATGGTGAACAAGCTTTCCCACATTGGGAAAGGGCACCCCTCATCTTCAAGTTCACTCGGTTCTAAGGTAAGTTCCCTTTATTGAAAGTCTTTATTAAATTTACTTCATCAAAATGGCATTAGGAGGTCTAACTTCTCATATGTTGCTCATAGGTTGTAGATGAGAATGTCCTTTCATCAACCTAAAGCAGGTGAGAAAACCTTTCACATGGTCATATCATTTTTATGCATAATCTAGTTTAGAGTAAAATTGAGAATACCTTTCAAGAGACTCCCTCTTTACTAGATTATCATACATGCATCATAGATATGATTTAATGTGTGTGTATGTGTTCATATATGTGAGAAAACCTTTCATATAAACACTTTTGACCCACACATGTTCATACTTGACTTCATTCATGCATAAGTGTATAGGTGTAACTATATGAGCAACCATTTCATATATACACATTTAGATACTACACATATTCATACTTCTTCATATCATATACTTTCATGATCATAGCTTAAGCATGTATTCATATTCATGTACCTAGTAATGACCCTAGGAACTATTCTATCAAGGTAGACATGTGAAATGTATAGGCAAAGGCCCATACCGTTTCCTACACTAGTGTACCTATCAAGTCATCCTAATTAAGAGACATAACATATTTCATAGACATATACTTTACATGAATAGTAGTAGACATGAGTGCATATGAGAATTATCATTTCATTAGAAACCATGAACCTATACTACCTCTAAGTATACACGAGTTATGAGTGTGTGTACATTAGTCAACATGATCACATAATGGATATCAACATCACATTGAGTCATCAATCCTCTTAAGACCACAATGCACATTCAAGCATACACCACACACCACATAATAGCGTAGGAGACAAGACTCTTCAATATTTGTATATAAGACTCCTAACATTAGTTAATATCACACATTCACATATGGGTAAATAGGTAAGGGTCATTCACCATTATTACTTCAACAATGGCAGAACCTAAACCACACATAACCCTAACAACTTCATTCAATTGGAGTAGACATCATCAATACTTAGAATATGATACTAAAGTAAAAGACTAGGCATGCAACTCCACATTGTGATCATCAAAAACACACTCATAGTTCACAAAATTTCCTTCAAGGACATGATCAACACATATAAGGATTGAAAAGAAACTAAACACCGCCACCATAAGTGGACCATACCACACAATGCCATACAAGGCCAATTAAACGATCAATTATATAGAAAAGTAGAGGAATAGGGCAATCTTATAAAATCTCTCTTTCTTTGATCATCATTAATCAATACTTATAATCCATCAAAAATTCTTGTATAAAGCAGTATCTAAAAGTAAAATAACATAATCTAAATCATGCTTCAACCATAACATGATCAAGACCACATCATGTACACTACATCATCAATCTATAGAAGGTGGAGGAATATAGGTCAAGTTACCAAATCTCCAAAACGTAATCCTCATTGATAATTTATCAATAATTCACCATCAATTTTAATAAAAAACAGTAGCTATAACCAATTCAACATACTAGAATCATAATTCAATCAACATAGAATCAAGATCACAAGGCCCACACTATAGGCTTATTTGGGAATTGAGAAGAATCAAGGGTTCATCTTGAAATGGGATTGAAAATGTCATTATAAACAGTAGCTAATACATTATTCATCATAAGCATGCTTTTGAAATAAATTTTGAGAAGGAACCCATGGCAAGATTGAAAGATTGAAGGTTTGATCATCAAATCAAAGTGACAACCTTTGAAGGAATCCTTTAGATGAGGTTATCTAAATATGAAGGATCATCATATTATATTATAGGAGAAAACCACCAAAACATGTTCAATAAACCATCAATATCAATCAAACAAGTTGTTCTTGAGCTTCATGTCCAATGGAGGTTTCTAGAGAGGTTTGTTTTGAGTGGGAAGTTTAATTTTGAAAAATGAATTGGGAATGGGGTTTTCATGATATTAACTAACTTAATATACGTAAAATACCCACTTAATAACCGTACATAGAAATTTAGCAACGTGGGGTGAATTTCTCATTCACCTATTTAGTGAAACAGTGCGCTGCAGCAGAATGCAGGCACCATCGACGACCATCAACCTACGCCTCGTAGACCCATCGACGGGCCGTACATGCAACCGTCGTTTGGGTCTAAGGCTCAACACTTGGGGGCTTAAGCTCCCAGGATAAGTATGGGGCTACGACCCCAGATGAAGGGGCGTCAACTCATGCACGGGGCATCGTTCTTGGCTCGTCAATTGACCCTGCGATGGTAGTGTCTAGGCAGCCTTTAGGTCCTCTTCAAGGACCCTTTTGTGTGGCCCTTGGAATGTCGTGCCCAGATGTTTACCATGTAAATACACTCGTATACATGTTAGGGACCTTACATATAAATTTCAACCAAAACAAAAATGTAAAACATGCCAAGGCACACCAAGACCCACATGCATGTCTCAAGGCTAACTTTCGAACGTTCTTGGACATTTGACCTCAAAACCATTTCAAATTAAGTATGTATACTGTAAAACACTCATTTAACATATTTTAAGTCTTTTTAGGAACATGTGAGGTTCTACGAACCTTACTTAATTTTGAGAGACCTTACAATATCCCCCACATGGGAACATTCATCCTCGAATGACACTTGGGACATTTGAAAACACTTTCAAGGACTTAATGAACTATAGAGCAGCTCACTACATTCAACACATCATCAAATAGAAGTCAATGCACCAAACTTACAAGGAACACCAACTTCAACCCCTTTTGCACTCAATGCAACACAAGCAAGAAAAAACCTTTATTCACTCACTCTTTAATGCACAAAACACATAGGATCTTATCATGTTCATTAGAGGTACATCATTCTCCTAATCATAACATGTTCTTTCTATTTCAATTCATTAAGAGCTTATTTTGCAACAACCCTTAAGTAACATATACGCAAGTTCAACGTCACTCAAGGAGCAGATAAGAACTCATACTTCAATGCACATATACTTGAGTTATGTAGATCAACAAGGATCATTATCTTTAGACATAACTCTATGAAGGTCATACTCAAACTTACAATGTTTAGTTATGTTTAAGGATGAATGTGTTTCTCCTCAACACACTTGCATGTCTTCATGAGTTCATACACAAGCAATGGACAAAGGTCAATTCACTTTAATGAGAACTTCTCAAAAAAAACTTAACCAAAGCATGCTCATACTTCCTTCTCGGTAAAGTCAAAATAGGAAATCACACCACACACATTACAACAATAGGAAGTTATTTCACAAAATTTCAGTTTCTAGCATGTCCATAGTTTTCATAAGCATGGATTAATTAGGGAAATTCATGCAATTTTAGGCACACATGAAGAGCACTACCTAACCATACCATCACTTCTGAAGAGTGACCCTACATTAACACTTCTCAAGTAAGAAAATCCACACATTTTAAGAGACTCGTCATTTTTCATTATAAGGAGACTCAAATTCTAATTCATGGCTTAAAACACCACACATTTTGAGTGACATCAAACATGCTACTTACATTATCTCATGAAGTTAAATGCACAAATAATATATCAAGATGCACAATCAACATGAGAAAATATGAATTTGAGCAAAAATCATTTTTTCATGCAACTTAAAATCTTAAAAATATGCATAAAATAGCGTCAATTAAGACATACATAACGTATGGAGATCATACAACTCATACTTTTATGCAAGACTCTTATCGTGAACAAGCTGCTAGGAACTTTTTGGTTTTAAGATAAAGTAAGAATAGAAGGAAAAGATACAAATATCTACACCCTTACTACTCACATCATCATCCCCGACATAGGATAAACCCATTTAAGAGAAACTTATCCCTACATTAGGAGAACTTTAGCGCACCAACATCAACAACTAAGCACATTATCCCACACATGGGATCAAAGCTTATGAACACCCTTCATCATCCTCACCTAAAAGTGATTCTCACCTTAGAGAAGTTCAAGGAACTCAACATAAGAACATCAAGGACACTTAAAATCTTACCAACCTTAGGAATATTATCCCCTACTTAGGGTAAGCCTAATCACATCATGCCCTTAAACACTAAAGTCAAGGCAAGTCAATACCAAACTTACTCTTGACTTAATAAGGTTTAACAAAATTGAGGGTCTTCACTCCTAAAATCATATCAAGGATCCTAAAAACTTAATCATCTAGAGGTACCACCTCAAACCTCATCATTCCTCCAATCTCAATACCTAAAGGAAATCGATAACATTAAAGTTAGGTTATATTACCTAACCCCAAAAGGTCTCAACAAAACCATGAATACCAAGGGTCATAAGACCTTGGGGGAAACAATAGAGGAGACTTGGCCATAAAGGCCACTTTCTTTTCACTCCATCACTAGGACATGGTAACTTCTAGGTCTTTTCAACCCATATTATCACCTAGGTACTATCCTAAAAACTTCCTCAAATTGTCATACTCAAGATCAAACTTAAAAGGAAACAAACAATTTTAAAGTAGGTAAACATCAATTCACTTCACTTCTTTAAGGTTCAAGGGATACATACTACCCTCTATGTCTACGTTAGGGAAAAACATAATTCCACCTATGGAACAACACTCTTTTATTCCCCTTTTTCCAACTCTTAGAATAGGTTCATAAGGGAACTAGTCAAAAAATCATAAGGGTTATCCCACTAATAGCATACTCCACAATCACCTTAAAAGGTAAGCATACTACCTTCACTTCTAGGATCAAGCCTATACCAAAGACTCCAATCCACACATGGCAACTATAAAGCACTTCTCCAATACCAAGGCAACAATGAAACATTTACACATATACAAGGACCACCTTTGAATCATTACACCTATATAAATGCAATATGCATTCTTTATCTATTTATCACATTTCTTCAAAGCATTTCAAGCCTAAGCCATATGGTATAATAACTTCTCAACATAACTCCTTATTTCTTATAAATCACATATATAGCCATAAATGGCATCACATCAGCACATACCAATATTCACCTTCACACATACTAATCAAACCATAAAACCAAGATAAGCATCAAAACTCACATTTTCTCCCTCAAGCATAGAGATTCCATCTCATATAAGCAATCACATTTAAAAGACCACCGGACAAGAAAACATACTAGAGAGATCATATGTAGTTAAGTTCTATGGCACGACATGAGAATAGTGAAGAAGGGAAACTCTATCATCCTATAACCTCTCGCTCATAGATGTGTCACGACTCAGCACCGACGAAGGAGACTCTACTAGACATGGCAATATGAGACTTTAGACCCAAAAACTACTTTTTTAACCGCATGCTCTTATACCACGTTTGTCAAGACAGGGGAGCACTCCCTATAAGTAACATGGCATACTTGACCTCTCGGAGGTCTTATACAAGTCCATATTCATCATTCATCGCATTGTCATAGGTAAATTTAGCAGAAAATTTAAACTTTCATAGCACATCATGTACTAGAATCATCACTTCCATTAATATTAAAATAACATAAGTACATAGTTAGACTCTAAGTCTCTTTTGCCATCTTAGACTCAACATCAATAGAGTAGACACAGACCTTTAACATCATAACATAATATCTAAGCGATTACATACACTTTTAATGAGATCTTTGACATAGGCAATCATTGAATCTTGAGGACTCCTTTCCTTGAGCTTGGGAAACATATATAAAGCCCTTAACTTTGGAGACATCCTTTAAACATCCATAACCTATATTTGTGTAAAAAGGTAAAGAAGAATGGTTTTAGTAAAAGAATGCACTAAGTATGGCAACAACGCAAAAACATGCATTAAAAGGAGGTATTTTACTTTCAAATCATGCAACATGCCTTTTGAAAGAATCTTCATAAACATTGGAACAATTACACAATATGGTTGACATACTTCATATAGGCATATACATTATTCATGTAAACACACCAAGTTACATGTATAGGATTTAAAGCTTATCAACCATGTTTAAAACATTCTCTTGTTTGACCTTAAATTCTTCAATCCCTAAATAACCCTCTAGTAACACTTGGTGCAATGTATGAATATTGTCCCATTCCATAAACCACACGCAAGAATAACCCTAAAGACACCAAGGTGAACATTCATATAACCTTCATTTGCTTAAACATTGGCATTCATAGGAACATATAATATCCTAAGACAACTAATTCACATCTGAACCAACATGTTCTATGAAACACATATAAGAATCATTTAAATGTCACAGGCAAGTCAACACTACCAATAACATCATTGGAGGCAATATTCAATAATAGAATGCATAGGATTTCACTTGTGTTGCATGAGTTGTGAGGTGCATCAAGTTAAGTGCGATTGAGAAGGAAGTTCCTCATTCTCAAATATGAAGCTTCAGATAAGCTTGATTATCCAGAGTAAATGTGAAACAGAAATTCACAAAGAGTAAAGTCTCAATTATGTTAAGATATCTTCAAAAATCACCCTCTTTATTTTGAAATGATGTGTAGTGTCATTCGGGGATGAAAGTTACTAAGGGGGGGATAATGTAACAACCCTAAAAATTACTATGCTAAGTAATGTCTAACGTATCCAGAATGCCTAGATTAGATCGAGTTCACACGAAGTGATGCGCGTAGAACCAGACCTCTGAACCTCTGCAACAACCAAGACAACTAACTTGGTGAGTTATTTGAGCTAGGAAAGGTTGGGGCCAGCCATGTAGGACACCTGAATATGAAGATTTACCCGGATGAGTCTTAACCAGACTTAAAAAGGGGTAATCTTAAGTTTGAAGGGTCTAGGGGTAAAATGGTCTTTTCCAGGCTAAGTGTAGTATTGTAATTACCCTAAATATTTAATTAATTAATTAATTAATATGGTGGAGGGGCAATTCGGTTAGAGGTTGCCAAATTTGACCCTTTTAGCAAAATCTAGCTTCACCCGGGTTGGAGCCCTGGTGGAAGCAAGGATTAAATTGATTTAATTTTATTAAGTGAATTAGTTGAATTAATTAATATTTAAAAAGCTGATTAAAGAAAGGGAAAAATCAGATTTTTAATTAAAAAAAATAATAAAATTAATAAATAATGAGGAGTCCTAGTTTGACTTAGTCTCCACCTAACTCTCCTAATCCTAATCATAATCCTAATCCTCTCATTCCGACGTCTCTCACTCTCATCACGTTTTTTATCATTAAAATTACTGAAAATAATAGTTCTTCACTCTTGAAGAACTCACACACAAAAACTCAAATGAAAAACTAAGCTAAAAACGAAAATCAATAACAAGTTCTTGACGGGATTGTGCTTGAAGTTTCGGTGGTGAGGCTTGGTTTCATGGTGAATTGGCAGCATTTAAACAAGTTTTGAACGACATTAAGGTATGGGTTTTCTTATCTCTTGGTCCCTTTCCCAAAAGACCCTTAAGGTTCAGTTTAAAACGCGATTGAAAGACTAAGATTGTCCCCGTTGCATGCCCCTGTCATTAGATCCTCTGAACGATTCAAAGCATGCATTGGTATGTCTTCTGGTAGATAACGTTAGGTCTGGTTGTGATTATGTGTTGAATGTGTTGTAATAAATCATGTAAAGGATGGAAAATATATTCCGGAAAAGTGCATTAAGTGGACTGTTTTGAGAATGTGTGTGCTGAAAATTTTACTATGTTTGCTGCCTTAAATTTGTATGTTAAATGTTGTGTTTTGCGTGTGTAAAAATGCTAAAAACGTGATGTTCTTAAAAGGTTAAGGTGGCTGACTTAATGTCACTCAAAATGCTACAAAAAAATCAACAAAAGAATGAGAGAAAAATGGATTGGAAGAGACAAAATTTCCAGCTTGCTGGAAATTTATAGGGCCCAAATGACTAATTTTTAAAACAATTTAAAATTTTTGAGGTCATTGGGAATTGAACCCAAGACCTCACCAAATGTAAATTGTATAAAAATTTCATGGAAAAAATGAAAGGAAAAATAAATGTGGAGAGTGGGGATTGAACCCCCAACCTCTTGAATGGATGAGAGAGTTAGGAGAAAACTAGAGGAGAAAAAACAATGTGGAGAGTGGGGATTGAACCCAAATCTCTTGAATGGATGAGAGAGTTAGGAGAAAAATAAAGTAGAAAAATAAATGTGGAGAGTGGGGATTGAACCCCTAACCTCTTTAATGGATGAGAGAGTTAGGATAAGAATAAATGAGAAAAATAAATTTGGAGAGTGGGGATTGAACCCACAACCTCTTGAATGGATGAGAGAGTTAGGAGAAAAATAAAGGAGAAAATAAATGTTGAGAGTGGAGATTGAACCCACAACCCCTTGGATATGTGAGAAAGTTAAAAGATAAATTAAAAGAAAAAAATAATGAGCTTGTGGGGGATTGAACCCACAACCTCCTATCCTTAAAACGAGAAAGGAGAAGAGAACAAGAAAGAAATATTTTGGGGTTGATGGGAATCGAACTAGGGTCTCCCAAATCTGAAAAATGCAAATTATCAAGTTTAAAATAAGATTAAGTGTTGTCCAAGGGATTCGAAATCGGGTTCCCTTGCCCAATTCCGTATTGACACATAAGTCATACATAAGTAAATATTTAATGAATGCTACCTCTAAAGATCGAAATCAATATCTTGGCATATCTACAAGATGCATAAGTCTTGTACCACATAATCTTGGGTAAACATGAATCACTTAGACAAACTATGAATAAAGCCTCATGACTTGAGGCTTGTATGTGTGGACTCATAAGTCTAGCATACATTTAAAAGTAAGTGAGCCTAAGATGTATGTGATGAAATGATGTAACCCTAGAAGGGTTAAGTAAGAGTGTGAACCACATTAAATGGCCAGCTGCATTGTCATATGATGAAATGAATATTCACGTGAAGGGGTGAGTAATTATGAAAAGCAAATGTGTTAAAGTTAATGAATGAGGTGACAATATGATAAGAGGCTAATGTGAAAGATGAGAGCAATCTCAAATGAGCCTAAGTAAATGTTACCAAAATGTACTCACCTATGAGAGTGTAAAGCTAATGAAGAGACCAGTCTCTATGAACACTCTAATGAAAGTATTGAAGTTAATGCATACTTAATACAAATGATGAGATGAGAAATCATCTAATGAGCTATGATGTCTTCATGCTAGAAGCCAGCTTCCATGATATATGAGTTGAATGTAATGGAACTTTATAGTGAGCACTGATAGGCTAGCTATGAGCGGTGATGCCTTCCTTTGGGAAGGGCGGAGGTTCCCGTAACTCTCATGAGATGAGACTGTTCGGCATGCCGGGTATGGGTCTCCTTATATCTCCTAGTCTTTGAATCTATATTGCCAATATAGGGATCTAGCAGGGTTCGACTCCCTATATACACTAGCATGTTTTGGTTCACTTTGGCCGGTGATTCCACCTCTTTTCGGTGTGGGGATTACCTGGATTTCATGATGCTCACATGATCTATGTCGGTTAAGGTTAAAGTTCCCAAAGAAAGAATGAGGCCAGCCTCAACGAATGCACATAATGAAATGAATGATACCAAAGGTGTTAGGATAGGATAATCAAGAGGTGAGCTAGAGTTAAGTAATGACACTAGGTTATTCTTGGTCATTGCACAGCAAACCCGATGAGAGTCTTAAACTTCATCCTAGGTATGACTGGTGATTGCACTAGTATATGAATGAATGAAAATGAAGTACGTATGAACGAACGAAGCAGACTCTGTGTTTGCTGAAGAAGGCTCCCTAGTTGTCGTCCCATATGTTGAGCCCTCATTTTGGGAAGTCCTAATGTAAAGTCCATGATTTAAAGGTCTCATGGCAGATGAAAAAATGATATGAACTACCTGATATGATATGTGCAATATGGTATGTGCTGCTTGCAAAATGATAAGTATGATGATGCATGTTATTCTCATGGCATGACTTTCCTAATCCAAATTTGGCAAGTCCACTGAATTTCCTAATCCAAATTTGTCAAGTCCACTGGCTTTCCTAATCCAAATTTGGCAAGTCCACTGACTTGACTTTCCATAAATCATGTTGTTAGGAAAGAGCTATTCTTACTCATGCATGTCCTTGGTGTGTGCTTGCATATACCCATACTTAGTACAAGTGTGTACTAATCCCATACAATATCTACTTTTAGGTGCAGGCACAGGTGGACGTTAGAGCTTACAGTACAGCGTTGCAGCTATCCGGACGTGGAGCTTTCATCTGGATTTGGTAGGCCCTCATGCTTTAGAGGATGTCTACTGTTATTATCTAGCTTAGATGTAGGCTTTAGCTAGTGGGGCATATCCCACTAGTGTTTCATTTCCCATTTCATTTCAGACATTGTATTGGTGCCATTTTGGCAAGTATACACTTAATGCAGTATTGAACTATTTCTTTCATTTGATGATCTTAATATTAGATGGTTGATTGTGAACGTTTATGAGTTTAAGTAGAATGTCTTATATGAATGTTAAGTAACAAAAATTTCAAATTTTCCACTAAAATTAACCTAGATGAAGTAAAGATGATGTATGTAGGCTTGTCTATGACCTCTGAGAGGTCAACGACGCCGGTCTCGTCTGGGGTCTAGACTCCGGTCGTGACAGCTTGGATGTTAGGGCAGTCCCTTATCTTGGGTCCTTTACTACCACAACTAAAACAACCATCCGTTCCGGCAAGACACTTACCCAAATGTTGCTTTCCACAAGAAGAACACCTAGTCCGCTCAAAAGTATGGCCAACACGTTGGGAATGTTGGTTTGGAGCCCTATCCTTGTTCCCTATGGATGACTCTGGTGAAAGAACCTCTTCCTAGTTTTTGGTGTCTAGAATCATCAAACATAGCCTCTTACCCTCTTGACTTATCTCCCTATTTTGGACTCCTCAATTTTTTGTGCATACACCATAGGCCTAGAAGTATCCATATCATTAAGAAGCATTGTCGTACCACACTCTTTCTCAACCAAGCTAGACACTCCCATCAAAAATTTGTTCATCCAAGCCCTAGGGTTGGATACCATGGTTGGGGCATACTTAGAGAGTTGGGTGAATTTGAGAGAGTACTCTTGTACTCTAATTCCCCCCTTGACGAAGGTTCATGAATTCAACCATCTTCTTCTCCCTCGACTCTAGGGGAAAGAACCTATCTAGGAAACACTTTTTGAACTCCCCCCAATCAACCGGACTATCACCTTAGGGTCTTTCACCCCTCCATTTCTCAAACCACACTTGAGCCACATCTTTGAGTTGGTAAGTGGCTAGCTCAGCTTTCTCCCTAGGACTCACACCCATAACATCCACCACTTTGAACACCTCATCTATGAAACCTTGTGGATCTTCATCCACCTTAGTTCCATGAAAAGTAGGAGGGTTCATCCTCATGAAATCTCGAATTCCAGAAGCAGGAGTACTAGCTTTAGGTTGAGGTCCACCTCCTTGATTAGCTTGGGCAACAAAGACATTATTGACGACATGAGCTTGAGCCGTCATGAGTTGGGTCAAATTCATTAGGGCATCCCTCAACTCCACATTAGTCATATCTCCTTCAACAAAAGGAGCTTGAGGCATAGGGGTCATTTGGGGCACTTGAGGCTCTTGAGGTTCCCGAGGCACTTGAGGTTCTTGAAGGGGAACCTTCTCATTCTCTCTCTCTAGGCCGACAATAGGAACTTGGTCAATGCGGGGAGGGATCCTCTCATTAGCTACACCTCCCTTCTCCCTTCTAACGGTTGATCTCCTTGTATTCATGCCTTGTAAACACAAAAAGAAGAGGTTGAGAGAGACATCTTATAGAAATCAACTCTAAGGAACGACATTAGAATAGAGAAGAAAGTGAAACTTCTTTCAGTTTATAGCCTCCTATCCATGGATGTGTCACGACTCACACCAATGACAAAGACTCTACTAGATGTGGCTTGTGAGACTTTTAGATACAAAACTATTTCCCATAACATTATTCTCTGATGCCAAGTTTATAACGAACCAAAAGTACCCCCTAGAAATTAGAGAGAACCCATGGGTCAGAACAATTGTGTACTTGACCTTTCGGAGGTCTTGTACAAGCCTTAGCTATCATTCATTACATAAGACATGAAAAGTAGTGCAGAATTTAAAACTTTTCACGAATAAATTAATAAAAGGAACATCTTTGATAAAAGCTAAGGAATAATCTCGTGTTCAGAAGCCAACTTAAAGACATGACATAAGTAATCTTAGGGACACGACTCTTTACATTTAAAAGAAATACACATTAAGTCTTAAGGATAGAAACTAAAAAAATAGGATATGCCCTCGGATATATGAGGAAATACTTTGTGTTGAGAGAGTAGATTCACAAGCTTCGCCTTGTATTCTTCAAAAGCCTCCAACCTATACTTATTAAGTACAGAAAAGTATGGGGTTAGTACAAATAATGTACTAAGTATGGCATATGTAAAAACATGCAAAAAGGGATATTTTAGTAAATTTGCACTTTCATGCCAATTAAGTAAAACATTCATGAATATACAAGTAAAACAACATAAGAATAATCATTTAATACTTAAAAAAGGATTTCCATAATTTTACACAAAAGAACCAGTTTACAGTAAGTTACAAATTGTTACAGTAAACCCTTTCAACTTATAGTGAAATCATTTTATCTCAAAATAGTGAACTCCCAAAGTCAAACCAAAGGAAGTGAACTCATTTCCGTAGGAGTTTCCGTAGCTAAGTTTATCCTAAGACCCAACAAGGTAAGACATGAAGGAAACACACATACACCTCTTTAAATACACACCTAAGTTATCCCCTAGACTACCCCGTCTAGGCTTACTCGCCTCAGGACGATAAGTTCCCACCCAATGAGAAAACATTAGAAGAACACTCAAACAACACACCAAGGCTTCACTTTAGGAATTCCTACTTAGTGCAATGAGTAGATGGCATCCCATTCCACCACCTACCCTAAGTAGTACACTCTTTTAGAAGACTTAGCTCATTCAATTAATATAAAACACACCAAGACTTCCCCTTCCGGAATGCCTACTTAGTGTAATGAATATGTGGCGTCCCATTCCACCAGCTATCCTAAGTTGTACATTCTTCTAGAAGACTTAGCTAACAAAATTCATATAAGACTCACCAAGAATCCCCTTTCATAATGCCTACCGGTGCAATGGATAGATAGTGTCCCATTCCACTACCTAACCTAAGTAGTACACTATTTTAGAAGACTTAGTACTTTAATTTTATTTTTTTTGGGGGGGGGGGGGTTAGCTTAACTGATATAAACCATGAGATCTAGACATTGAATCCCGATATTGACCCCTATCGGATGAGGGATCCTCACTTACCTAGAGTAAGGTCATTCTCTTAGCTTTTACATGGCTTTCCCAATAGCTACACCTATACCGACGCATAGTTAAGGGATAAAGAGATTGATACTAGGTAACTCATTCTCTACTAACGAGGAGTACTCATCTCAAGAGGTACATTGGAATACAACATCTCAACTCACGAAGTGTAACCACCCCTTCTTCATATCCTCTAGGTGCTATAATTCCCCACGGATTCTCAACATTATAAACTATAGGTTAAGGATAACTAGTGAACACCACATATCAATTCACGATGGGCATTCATCCTCCGAACTATCTTAGAAAGCTCTTAAAATGTATGAAGTTTCTACCAAACACTTCACCTCAACTCACAAAGAGTGTTCAAACCAAAACTCCCCGTTTGACTTAACTTAGATTCATCCATTCAAGTGTGTGTACATGTGAACACACCTTTCATATAAGCATTATTTCCTTTACATTAACTTCTATATATAATTATTCCTTCATTCATCAGATTACACACTTTAACATGCTTAACATTTACACTTACTTCATTTAGACATAATCTAAGAAAAACATGTAATTCAAGCTTCATGATACACATTACAAGAACCATCTTCATTATCACATTATTTCACACATTAGGACTTCAAAGCCATACTCACAATACATACCAAATATACCCAAATACATCAAGTAACCACCGCTACCTAGAAGGTGGACCATACCACACAAGAGCAATTCATAATAAGAATTATACATTATAAGCAACTCACCATTTAACCAAGACATCACCACCAATAAACAATTCCTAAATATTTCATCATAATAAGGCCCTTATGGCAGTAGCTAAATCATAATAACAACATAAGGAAACCAAATTTCATACCCTACACAAACATGTTCATTTAACCCACTCTTTAAGCAAAAAGTTTGAAATATGCATAAACATGAGTTCATTAGGGTTTATACATTAAAATAATCAATTAATACTAGAATAAACCTATTTGAATCATTAAAATACCTTTTACATGAAGACCCATGCTTAGAATCAAAAATAGAAGAAAGTAGAGTTTGAAAACCCTTTTTGAAATGTTCTAGAAATGACTCCTTGACGGGAAGAGGGTTCAAGGATTACTACCATACCTCAATGAGAAGGAAACCCACTAATTTTTATGAATAAACACGTCCAACCAGCCCTCCTAGCTCTCCCTTGAGTCTTAGATCCAATGGTGATTTTGACAGAGTTTCTTTTTAGAGACAGAGTTTGAATATTGAAGTGAGGGGTCTTGTCTATGCCTAGGACTTAAAACTCATTTTATACACTTTAAAAACACTAAAAATAATGTCCTAGGGTCATAAAAGACTTGGGGTGAATTTATGAAACACCCCAAGCCAAGGCAACCACGTTCAACATCTTTTGCAGGACCACCATTAACGGACCGTTTATGAGGGCTCATGGTTTGGTACTGAAGCTCCTAAAATGTGCAGGCTGCAGGTCCAATCGATGGACCATGTCGACTAGACGTCGACTAGCTCGTTGATGGACACTGATTTGGCAGTTTTGTCTAATAGTTGGGGTCCCCTTCTAGGGCCCCTCGTGGGTCCTAGGTGGGGTCGTACCAGGACGTTAAACCCCTAAACATAGTTCTCTATGTCTAAGGAACATCCCACATCAATTTCGATTAAAACGAACACGTAAAACTCACTCAAACAAATCAAGACACATGAACACTTTCTAAGACACACAAAATTAACTCCACACACAATCACGAAGATGTAGTTCACCTTAATTCATTTTAGGGTGTTACATATCTTGTTTCAAAGTAGTGGACTACGTGGTTGTAAGAGGAAGAAAGGTGGCTTGTGGTAGTGAGTCTACAAAAAAAAACTTGGGTATGCCCAATAAGATCAAGGATCTTTGCCAATACTTGACCAAACAAGATAAACTGGATGAGATGAAGAAGTAGTTATCTCCACTAATCTCAGATGATGAGGCTAAGCAAAGGGAGATTCAATTGATATGAATGATTTAAATGTGCATGAAAGATACTTTTTCTTGTCTTGGACGCATTATGAAGGAATCCAGGATGAATCTGGCGGTGATCAAATGCATGAATATAAAGCCAGATTTCTCTCCCGTTTCCATTGTTGATCACTACACTATGTAAAAAATCTAGAGTATCATGAGATGCCAAGAAGGATGTAAAAGTAACTCCCATATCTTACACTAAGATCATAAGAATCAAAGTTGAGTACCTAAATGATAAAGGAGAGAGGAAGAGAAAGGAAAATGCTTTAGGCAAAGACCCAATACCTATTGAGGCATCTTTACCTTCTCCTGCACGTAGGCCTTCAGGTACACCTAGTGTCACTACTACACTTACTTAAACTTCAGGGCTTTCTACACTATGACCTAAACCAACTATCGTTGTTGTTGTTGCTTCCTGTGATACGATCACTTAGGCATCCTTAATCAATATGGGACAACTTGCCCACTCTGTTGATCATCGGGATTCTAACATAGAAATCTCCATTTGAACAATGATACAAGCTTCCCTGAATGATGCTCTAAGGCCATTGAGCAATACTACAGATTTCTTAAAAGCCAACATAGCAGTGTGTGAGCGTGAGGGTCCACAGAGGAGGTGACTTTCTTAAAGTCCTTGATTGTCGAGTTAAGAAAGATGTGGACTACTTGAAATGGAGTGTCATGTCCATGATCTTTGTAATGGTTGAAATTCCAGATGTTCCGAGATGCCTTAGACCACCAAAGTAAATCGTTCTGGAATGGAGAAGGCAACCGATCCTAAGCCAGAAGCAGAGACTGATGAAGAGATATTTGAAGAAGGAGTTGTAGACGAAGAATGGATTGAGACTGAAGAAGTTATCATAGATGCTTCTTTGCATGCTTCCATGGAAACTACACCTGCTGCAGAATCTGGTGAGGCTACTCCATCTACGTAGACTTTGAGCACTGATGCCCATGTACATACTTCTACGCCATCCACTAAGACCCTGAAAGCGAGACAGACTGCATAGACATGACCATTATTTACATACCTCTCTATATTATTATATTTTAACTTTTGGATACTTTTTTGTGCATTTGAGGACAAGTGTTTTTAATTGAGGTGGGGTGAGGCCCAAAAAGCTTTTGTGTGACTAATTTTCTTTTATTTTTTGTTTTATATTTATATTTGCGCTATTTTTTTTTATTTTGTTTTATCTTCTTTTTGTGGATGATTGAGACTATGGCTCCCTTTTTGATATATTGCAAAATGATTTTGACCCTTCCAAATTTTTAAAATTTTTTTTTGTAAGTTTTCTCTACCTTTTGTATATAATTTAAAACGAGGTTTTTCTTAGGTAAAGTTAAGTCTCGGTTTTGATTAAAATCAATCACTTAGATATTGCTCGCAATCGAACGAATAAGAATGTGTGGCTACAAAAAACAAAATGAAATTGCATGGATAATAACTTTTTGCATCTCATTGTGACAAGACAATTGTCTAATCAATTCTCTTGTAATGACCTCTGCACACTAGTAGTCTTGATTGACTTTAGTGTCGA
Source organism: Solanum sitiens (assembly GCA_016801875.1). Lineage (NCBI taxonomy): Eukaryota > Viridiplantae > Streptophyta > Magnoliopsida > Solanales > Solanaceae > Solanum > Solanum sitiens. The sequence continues at coordinate 68,554 of JABWTJ010001268.1, forward strand.
TGCCTTATGTCATAATCTTACCTTGAACCATGCATTACAACACGTAGAATTATCCTCGTCGGTTTTACAGACTAAGTAAAGCTTTCTTTTTATATGATATATTTAAATTTGTAAGAATGTAAGCCAATTCGACATACACCTCTTTTGTGACCTACCTTTTGAGTATGAAACCTCTCTTGAACACACCTTGAGCATTACAGTTCTTTGAAAGAATATTGACAACACCATGACCTCTCTTAAACCTTTGCACATAATCCTCTAGATTTTTTCTTAATAGCATAGCCAACTTAGGCCAAAAGCCTATGTTGGGGGTGTGGTGAAAAGAGAAATCATGTCAAGAAAGTGCAAGAAAGATCCTGTCTAATGAAAAAGTAAAGTTGTGAAATAAACTTTAAAGTTACAAAAAGAAAAAGGGTATTCCCAACACATTATGGGAATGTGAATAAAGGTATAACTTGTAATTACTAATGAATATGATCAAAGGAAAGGAAAAGAAGTGTTGTGAGCACCACATCTTATTAAGATAGTAGTCATTGATCCAAAATCACTATACCATTGTACTCAACCCCATTACAAGACTTAAAAGACCTATTAGATCTTAAGAAAATTCAAGGAAGTGTAGATAGGAAAATATGGGAAAACATATGGATAAAATCATGCATTTCGGTCCTTTTCAGAGAGTAAGCATTGTAACTGATTCCCTAGCCTTAAATGATTAACCTTATGTGTGTGAGAATGGAACCATCAATTTTGTGAGGGCATTCAAATGCTTTTTTTGGGCATGAACTTGCATTTGAAACAAGTATTGCGAGTTGGAGAATCTTTGGTAATTGTCAGTCACAACTTGAATCTTTTGGTACACCATTGATCCTTGCAGAAGTAATCTAATTGTTGTTGTGTACATTCACGTTTGAATCTTTTATAGCACTGTTTGAGACATCCTTTTAGAACTTGTAAAGTTGAGTTTTACATAAGGATAAGAAAAAGTTTAAGTTGGGGGTGTTAAAGAGTCCACATATTGGACTAATTCACGCTATATTTTTATAGAAATGGTGTGTGTATATGCTTTTTTGTCTCAATTAATGATGAATAACCTTGAATTTAAGGATCAAAAGTATGAAGAAAACGAAGAAATCAAGGATCACAAGTATGAAGAAAATGAAGAAATCAGAAGTATGAAGAAAACGAAGAAATCAAGTCCTGAGGATCGCCAAGTAAACTTGTTGACTCACCGATAGGTTTGAGGATCGCATGTTGTTCTAGTGTGCTGAGCTCTAATGGTAAGGATCAACCGACGGTAGAAACGATCTCAGCGCATCAACGAGAAGTTACACGAAGCAGGGTGTTGTTGCATAATGATTAAGAGCACTGAGATTCTTGGAAAACACGCAAGACGGCGATAAATTGATGAAAGGGAAGATCGTGATTTGTTCGGCAATTTTGACTAATGTTATCGAGCATCCCGCTTCAACACTATTTTGTGACAATTGTAAATACTTCTAGAGTGATTTAGCTTAAATATCGAATTATTATTATTAGAGTAGGAAATTATCATATATTTATAAAATTTTTCTATATTTTTTAGCTCTATGTTTTAGTGGGTTTTAGGGATAAAATTTGAAGACCAAATGTGGTTTCAACTCTAATGATTTGGACATGGGTCATTTGATTTTTTCATTCTTGTCCTGTAACAAGACTTAAATCTTCGTGGCAATATTAATGCAAACTCATTATGTATAAATTTCTATCTCTTGATGTGTGGCTGGAAAACCCCAATTCTTAGGGTCTGATGGGTTATGTCACGACCCACAAGTACACCCTAGAAGAAGGGAGCACGCTTAGGTCGGAACAAGGCCTACTTTACCCTTCAGAGGTCTTGTACTAGCATCTTAGCTATCATTCATTACATAAGACATGAAAAATAGTGCGGAAATAAAAATTTTCACGAGATTAATAATAATAAGGAAATATCTTTTATAAGTACTATAGAGTAGTCTCATCGTCAAAAGACATCCTAAAGACACAATTTAAATATCTTAGGGACACTTCCCTTAACATTGAAAGAAAATACATAATATGTATTATACATGTCTTTAAAGAGGAACTCAAGAAATAAAGACTATGCCCTCGAATATATTAGGACATACTTAGTCTTAAGAGAGTCGATTTCCAAGCTTGCCTTCTAACCTTCAACTTGCCTCCCACCTATACTTATATAGTATAGAAAAGTATGGGGTTAGTGCAAACATTGTACTAAGTATGGCATATGCAAAAACATGCAAAAAGGGACATTTTAGTATAAATAAGCTTTCATGGAAATTGAGTAAAACCTTCATGAACATAGAAGTAAAACAACATATAAATCATCATTTAGCACATACAGTAGAACTTCCATAATTTAGCACGAAGAACCACTTTACAGTGAACTTAAGAAACATTACAGTGAACTCATTGAATCTTACAGTGAACTCATTACCCTTGAAGTTTCCCCAACCAAGGTTATCCTAAGACTCACTAAGGTAGACATGAAGGAACCACCCATACAATCCCTTCAATACGCATCTAAGTGATCCTCAAGACTACCCATTATAAGCTTACTTGGCATGGCTAACAAGTCCACATTCCTATATCTATACATTAGAGAAACATACTTGCATTTAAGAAATTCACCTAAGTGTCCTTCTCCAAGTGGAATTCAAAGTTACATATAGTGTAATGTCATAGTAGAATCCCATACTACTACTCCCACAATGTCCTCCTTCAGGATTTCATTAGATTCGGCACACAAAATTCATCATTCATAAACTTCATCATACAAGACATAACTTTAACATGCATTCTTAACATTAGACATTAAATAAAATAACTTCATTTTCATTACATAATGACACATTCATATATTACATATAAAAACACACCAAGACTCCCCTTTCAAGTGTCTATTTTAGAAATGGATAAATAGCGTCCCATACCACCACCTACCCCAAGTAGTACACTCTTTAGGAGACATAGTTCATTACATTCTTTTGTGGGGGATAGCCTTAACCAAAATAGACCATGAGAACTAGACATCAAATCCCGACATTAACCCCTATCGGATGAGAAATCCCCACTTGCCTAGGGTAGGGTCATTCTCATAGCCTTTACACGGATTCTCCAAAAGCTACACCTATGCGGGATCATAGTTAAGGGATAAGGATATTGCTTCTAAGTAACTCATTCTCTACTAACGAGGAGTACTCATGTCAAGAGGTACATTGGCTACAACATCTCAACTCACAAAGCGTAACCACCCTTCTTCAAATCCTCTCGTTGCTAAGAATAACTCCACCATGGAGTCTTAAACATATATTACTAAAGTTCAAGGGATAGATATTGGACACCACATCTCAAATCACTAAGGGTATCCATCCTCCAACCTACATTAGAAATCTCTTTGGAATTTGTGAGGTTGCTACCAAACACTTTATCTCAACTCACGAAAAGTGTTCACCCCAAAACTCCTCCATTCACATTCATTAACTTCATTCATTCATTCAAGTGTGAGTAACCACACCTTTCATATAAATCACTCTTTTCATAACATTGATCTCTAGACATGCTTATACTTTCATTCATCATATTTCACACACTAGCATGCTTAACATAAACATATTCTTCAACTGGACATCGTATCATCAGCATACACATTTCAATCTTCTAAAACATATTATGCATAAACATCGTAATCATCATCTCACTTCCTATAATATGTCTTCATGTCCACATTCAAAATACAGACATTTATACAATATAATCATGAACTTCAAGTAAACACCTCCACCAAAGGGTGACCATACCACTCAAGAACCGTTTCAATGGAAAACTAAACAAGATAGAGCAACTCACCCTTCATCCATGATCTCACCACCTTTTATCAATATTTCATCAAGCAACATAATATAGAGTGTATGGACAGTATATAACGCAAAAAACATCAAAATAAACTCGACTCTAACATTATCTAGCTAAAAGCAACAAACCCACTTCATAAGCTAATAGTTGATAATAAGCATAAACATGGTTTCATTGATGTTTTGACATTAAAATCACCAACTAACACTATAAAACAACATATTTGAATCCTTAAGACATTTTCATGCAAAGACCCATGCTTAGAGTAAAAGATAGAGAAAGTTGTAGTTTTAAAATCCTTTTTGTAATTATTTAGAAGTGGCTCCTAGAATGAAAGGAAGTTCAAGGATGAATATCATACCTCAATGAGAAGAAAACCAACGAAAGTTTGATGAAGAAAACGTCCAAATCCTTCAACCCTAGCTCAACCTTGAGTGTTAGCTTCAATGGTGTCTTGTGAGTGTTTTTCTTGAGGGAGGGGTTTTAAATATTTGAAAATGGGGTCTTGTATAGGTCTAGGACTTAAAACATACTTAAAATATCCTAAAGACCCTAAAATAATAATCCATGGTTCACAAAAAACTTTGGGTGAAGTTACAAAACACCCCAAGCCATGGAAGATCGTCCAGCAGCTTATGTAGGACCACCATCGACGGACCCTAGCAACGGGGAGTCGATTGGAAGACGGCTTGTGCTACTGGGCATTGATTGGGAATGGGGTTGTGCAACATGAGGGTTAATCTCCCACCACTTAGGTTTGAGCTACTCCCCCTAACGACGGGGTATCGTCCTACCTACTGGCCGTAGGTGAGGGGGCGTCGATTGGGTCTCTCTTGGCAGCTTTGTTGCCAAGTCATGAGTCCTCTTCTAGGACCACTTATGGGTCCTAGGTTGAGTATTACCCAAACTTTGAACCCCTATACATAGTAATCGAGGTCCTAGGGTCCCCTCACATCATTTTGAAACAAAACGAAAACGTAAAACTTGCAAAAATATATAAGAACACACAAGTGCTTTTCAAGGCACATCTTTCGAACGTCATGGACGTTCTTTGACGTTTGACTTTCAAACATCACCAAACTTTAGAAACTGCCTCAAAAAATCATTATTGACCATTTTAACACAAAATAAACTCATCAGACACGTGCGAAGCTCTAGTTTGACATAGTTCGTTGTAGGGACATTTTCAGGTTAAGATTGTTATTTGGTCTTACTTGCTGATAGATTAATTGGTGGTTGATTGCAATATGTTTTAGTAGTTGTGGATGAATCTAATAAATTTGTAGATAAAAATTCAAATTTATTTATGTGGTTTTTGCTTGCTCGAGATACAAGTCGTGAAACTAAGACTACTAAATTGATGATCGGTGGGAGTGGGTCAACGTGCGGCTCAAGTCGAGAGAGTAATCCCTACTCTAAGTCCCATACAATAATATCGAGAGAGTTTGTGGGTTAAGGTGTAGGCTAGTCTTCATGCAGCAAGTGTCTCTCTTGGAAGCTTTGTTGCCAAGCCATGGATACTCTTCTAGGACCACTTGTGGGTCCTAGGTGGAGTCTTACCCGAACATTGAACCCCTATACATGGTCATCTGGGTCCTAGGTCCCCTAACATCATTTTTAACCAAAACAAACATGTAAAACTTGCTAAAACATATAAGGACACACAAGTTCTTTTCAAGGAACCTCTTTCGAACGTCATGGACGTTCTTGGACGTTTGACTTTCAAACATCACCAAACTTTACAAACTGCCTCAAAACATCATTATTGACCATTTTAACACAAAATTAACTTATCAGACATGTGCGAAGCTGTAGTTTGGCATAGTTCATTTTAGGGACATTTTTAGGTTAAGATTGTTATTTGGTCTTGCTAGCTGATAGATTAATTGTAGATTGATTGTAATTTGGTTTAGTAGTTGTGGATGAATATAATAAATTTGTTGTTAAAAATTAAAATTTATTTCTGTAGTTTTTGCTTCCTCGATATACAAGTCGTGAAACTAAGACTACTAAATTGATGGTCGGTGGGAGTGGGTCGACGTGTGGCTAAAGTCGAGAGAGTGAGCCCTAGTCTAAGTCCCACACAATAAATTCGAGAGATTTTGTGGGTTATGGTGTTGGCTAGTATTCATGCAGCAAGTGGGTGTCCTAGAGGATCCCATTTGAAACAAGGTGAGTTGCTCAAGATAGAACATATCCCCCTATAAGCTTAGCCTAGTGAAAACCAATCTATAAATTTTTTGACGAAATCGTATACCCAAAAATTTATATTAACCCATATTCCTACGACATCCCAAGAATTACCACTCTCTTGATTTAGTTCTCTTGTTATTTTCGTTATTTGTACTACTTGTGACAACCCCCCCAATCCATATTTAACTCTTCCGTCACCCCATCTTTTATTTATAATGTATTTATTCGTAAATGTTTTTAGCTACGACAACTTAGAATGTAATGTTACTTTTCTATTAATTCTCACAACCACTCTCTGTGGAATTGACCCCAACCCTTTGTTGAGTTACTATGCTATTGCATGATTGTAAACACTCGTACTAGAAGTTGTGTCGTTGATTACACAAAACATCACTCGTAGTTATGGGTTTTTAATTAGAAAATCTCCAATTAGAATTAAGACATGTTTCAAAAATATTATTTATTATGTTGAAGTTCATAGATGAGAAAGTATTTTGTAAAGCTTAATGATTTTATTCCTATAATTCTTTATATTCAATTAAGTTTATGCTAAATCTATTGCTTTCCTTTGATTCAGTTATGGCGCCAGGACTATAGTACATAGTGGTGTATTTAGTTTACTAATTACATTCGTCAAATATTTTTTATGTTCTGATACATGTGTTCGGGATCGTCAACGTGTGTTTTGTTACTATCACTTTGTGCTTCAGAAAACATTGATGAGCCTCCTCGTTTTTATGAGTCTTTGAAAATAATTTATATTTTCTTATTTAGTCGATTTGTCATGGGTATTGTCTCGACATGTATCCTACTATTAGAGGCTTGATAGATCTTTAGAGTTTAGGAGTCTCTCAGTATTTCTGTTTTAATTGGAGATGTTTTGCAAACTGTATATTTAGGTAAAATGGTCTAATAGACCTTTCTACTTGTATGTGTTTGTATTTTGAACCATTCAACTCAATGACACTAAGAATTTGAAACCCCTTTGGCTTTGTCTGAACTTCAAACTCACAATAAAAATGATATGTCATCATCCAATAATTTTTTTTTATAAAATATCATTTAATATTTATTATTTAAAATAAATTATGTTTTTGTTCTTTTAACACCTTCCTTATATTCATTTCACTTGACAAACACTCGTCAAACCATTTTATCCGTAGATGCTAATGAATAACTATTAACGAATTTCAATATATTCGAATATTTATACTGAATTTTACACAACATATTTAATCTAATTTCATAAAGACATTCAACAATTATATTTCATCGTCGTCACATTACTCTAGAAAATAGAAAAGAAAGACAAATAGAGAAAAACATCAAATTTAATTAAGGAGCATTAAAAATGATATGCACAAAAGGGACCCATTTGACTTACCAGTGTTATATAGCTTTAAACAGTGAATGGGTACATATTATTTTTGAAATAATTGTTGGTGTGTAAAGTTTATTTGTTTGGATACTAAGATGTGATTATGAACACTGTGTTTCGTGTCTGGATTTCGATGTGTGCAACATACTTGTCTTAATGTTCAAAACATTGCGAGTTATGATTTCTTGAATTTCATGAACTTGTTCTTGGAAAGAGAGTTATAATTGGTGAGGCACAAAGGTCTAGAGATAAACTACGTTGTGATTTGTAAAAGAACTCTTGAAGTGTGTTTCAACCGATTACAAACTCTTTGAGTTTTAAGCCTATTATTAGGAGGTGCATGCCTGTTCTGTTCAATTAGTGGGAGAAGGTTCTGGTGTGTATACCGCGGAATTGACTTTGGTGTGGGCGACACCTATCTTATCTAAGAGTGTTATCATAATTACTTTATTATGGCCTCACAAATTAATGAAAAACTGCAGAACTAGGCTGACCCCTCAAGTAATGATTACTCTGGGAGCTCGTTCTGTCAAAGCCGCTAGAGTGGGATCATTCCACCACAACAAGAATGTCTCCAACCAGAGAGGGACAGTGCGAGACAAAATCTCTGCCATGTCTCTCCTGTTTTTCCCAATATTGTCTACGGACTTTTAATCGTTCTTTTGTAAAATTCTACTCCAATCACTAATCATCAATAAGAACAAAGTTATCCGTTTTGAATTAAAACAAAAAAAAACATCCATGTTATTACAAAATTGTAAGGAAAACATGAAAAGGAAAAATGTTGTTTAGTACATGCCGAAGAGAGGCAAATCCAAATTAGGAACAGTGTGAATGTGAGGTATCACTGTCGAACTCTAAGTTCTTTGGGGCTGTCTCACCAGTCCATGACTTCCTTAGCCAAGGTAACTCCTGATTGTCCCACGACGCAAACTAGGGAATCTCCATATAGGGAGCGGCACTTGAGAAAATTATCATAATTGGCTTCCAAATCTAGCCCACTAGACGGACCCTCTAAAGACCTTCTTTCTTCTCATGTCACAGCAGGTGCTAGAGCATGTCAACCACGAGGGCCCTATATGGTGGAGCAAGAGTCAAGGTTTTAGCATAAGAGCTTCCCAATCTTCTTCATACATCCTCCAGTTCCTCCTCCACACGAGTGCCTAATAATAGGGGCTGAGATTAGTTAGGAAGGGTCTCATCCACTTCATCATCCTCTCCGCCGTCATCAGCCGCATTAGCAGCTGCTTCACTGCCACATGCCCCAACCGTATTCCTTTTCTTCCATCTAAATGTGGAGGTATTTCTTATGAAAAGAGGGTGGAAAAGGGGATCCATTTGAAGTACCTCATCGGCATCAAAGAGTGGCAGTCCTATCAGCTTGTGTGTCAATCTCACAAGTCTATGCCGTAAAAATGATTTATTGTTGCTACAAAAGAACATCTTCCACTAAGAATTATATGTGCTCCCACGTTTAGTCCAATCTCCTATATTTAATAAGCCACCACTAGAGCTCGGGGAAATATCACGTCAGTCTGGTTCCCCGGTGAGCCTATCCTCCACTAAGTATTGCTGATGCCCTTAATAGTAGCCCAGTAAACTCGGTCATGATTTGTCGCCTCAACCAGTGTATCCTTCAGCCAGACAAGATCCATAACCCGCAAATTGGCCTTCCACTCTTTATTATGAACATGTGCCACCTCGAGCACGTCATTGATGAATTAAGTTCTTAGTTGATGTAAAATCCTTGGATGTAGATTGTAGGTTGAGGATTGTCCTAGCAACCAGAAAGGAGAATAACATAGAACTACCTCACCCACCTGGAGCGCGCAACTGGGAAGCCTCTCTCAGTGAATCCCAACCAAACACTATTAGTAGGGCATCGAAGGCATGTTCTTTCTCCACTAGGCCTAGTAGGTTGAAACCCCACTAACAAAAGATCTTGGTGTTTCTGTGATTGTGGTGCCTCTCTAGACTTGTAGCATCTGGAACTTTAGATTTTTAGCATCTGGAAATCGGATGAAAGGAAAGTTTTCCTCATTTATTCCACCCATAGTTGACAAGCGTGTAAAATCATGAAACATACATGTTAGTACTCCATGGGATTAGGAAATATATGTCTAAGGAAACTAAAAAACTTTTTAATGTGTTGCAAGGGGACACACGGGCCAAATTCCACCACAACATGATAAAGAGGCCTCCATAGAAGGATGAAGGCTGCCAGAGTTTCCTTTATCTAGGATGAAGACACGGGCGCAATAATGGAGTCTTTCGCTCAAAAACCTTGTTTTTATCAAATTTTTCATCAGACAAGAGCGTATAAAGAATCGTGGTCCTTAAATATGCAATAATTGTAGAAATAAAACCCCTAATTGGTTCATGAAGCTTAGTTATACACAAAGAAACTATTCAAATCCTCCACCTATTTAAGAATCTTTGGACTATATTATCACGAAATACATATGCTCATAATGTTGCTGAGACGTTTTGAACATAAGGGAAGTTTCCATTCTTCACTGTTCTACAAAATCAAGCAACATATTTAGACATTTTCAAAAAACTACCCAAGGTTATTCTACCCAATCGTTTAGTGTTATGTAATAGTTGTTAAGTATTTATTAGAATAACAAGAGTAATATCAAGAAAATTACTTTAATATTGATTTTCGTGGTGAAGATATTAAGAGAGTTTTTGGGAGTTTTTAATGAGTGAAGGAGGAAATGGGGAAACCACTTTCCTTTCCTCCTGCTAAGCGGTTTCCGATCTCCCTCTATAGAAGGAACTCTATCGCTCTAGCAAGGTCGGGCTAAACAATGTAATGTCTCTTTTTCTCCACGTGTTTCCTCATATTCCTACATAGGTACCTCTTTTAAGAACCTTTCACGCCTAAGCCTCGGGAAATAAAATCTTTCATTATCCCATGATAGATCGATCTATTAGTTTCAGAGAACTCAAGATAAATTCAGGCTTACTCCACCGCGTGTCATTCACGGATGAACTATGGGTAAATTGTTATCTACTGTAATGAACTAAATCGTCGTTATTCATGGAGAGAAAAAAGTTTTGAGTAACTAAAACCCACTTTCTCGCCAAAGCGGGATGATGCCGCTATGGTGGCAATGATCAAGCAGCACATGAAGAGCCATGCTGGGAAGGTCAGGGGCAGAACAAAAATAACGCAAAGTATTATCTTCTTCTTTTTTTCCCAAGTGCCAAAAAGAGGTGACGATCAACCTAGAAACCCTTAAGAGTAATCTCTAGGTTTGGGAAATAAGGAGAATGATATTTCTAGTGCAAGGATGATTATATCTTCCTGATTGACAACGAAATATATTATTTCATCATCCAAAAGCCAGGATTACGACATCAATACCTATGAAGTTGTTTTACCTATAGGAAGGCAAGGTTTATTTATTTAGTAGTCGTAAATTCATGCTCATAGCGTAATATATTGGGAATTAAGTGTAGAATTCATTCATAGGTGTTCAGGAACAAAAATTATAGTTGTACATTTACTTCTAGTTTTTAATTATTATAGGTACCAAGAAGGGAGACTTGTTGAATGAACTAGGTATAGTTGAATGATTGATATCCTATTTGGCGTGATATATGTCGATTGATTTCTTTATTATATGCATGCGTCTTTGTTGATAGTGAAATATGAATTGAATTTAATGAAAATAAGTATGTATGAAAAATAAGATTCCATGAACCCTTTACTTGATTATATTTCTATTAGCATTGTTAATTATCATTGTGATTTTGTATGTGGTTGTGTTAATTCCATCTGGGTATACGTTCCGGCACATATATTGCATCGGGTATCATGTTTAGTTACATTAACCTTTTGGGTATGGGTTACATGTGTGAACCATTTATGATTATTATTTTCATGTTTACTTGTCATTGAAATGGGGAAATTTTATGTTACTCAAGAAATGCTAATTGAACTATGCATTTTGTATAAAGCCTTTCACATTGTAATAATTACTTGGTTATAGCTAATACTGAATGTACTATGAATGGTCAGGCCAAAATAAGGAAGTTGTTGGGTAAGTGGAGTTCGAGGGACCAAGTATTACTATCACGTTTATTAGAGGGTTGACTGTGTTCTCTAAATTTGTGAAATGGGTGGTGTTCATGTCATAATAATAAGTAGAACGGTCTTCCTTTGAAGGGGATTCATATTGAAACGGTTGGCATGTCTTGATAGAAAGTACTATTGGTTTCAAGGATTGAGTGGTAATGTGGAATATGTAAGGGCACATCGTGAATGGTTAGCCAAAGAGGCCAAATGGGTGGTCGTTGCATTCAGGGTCTTCTATATGAGATTGAATGGTAAATTTATGATCAATAATGGAGCGAGTAGGGGCTTATATTCAATTGTACTAATATGTTTAAGGTATTTCGGAACAGTAAAGGCTCGAGGATAGAGGTGGAGGGGTGTACGATCTTATTGCATATTTCCTGCTAGTCGATTTATTTATAATATGTGGTGGGTATCGAGTTGAGTAATGATGCCTACTAGTATGCATGATTTGTATCAATATTACTCATGCAATGCGTTTTTGGAATAGTCTTGTTGCAACGTAAGTGATTTTTCATACTTGAAGACGAAGACAATCTTCAATAGCTCATATACTTCTTACCATGTGGTGGGTGATGTGTCATTTATTATCTTTTTATACCTTGTAATATTGGAATTTATTGAACCTGTTTATAATAAATACCCTCGGTGTTAATTACTTTACGAGTATAGCTTCGAATATTTTTAAAACTCGTTATTTTATATAAACTACATGAATTCCTTTTTATCTCGAGTTTCCTTGATCTTCCGCATGTTATAATCATTTGGTAAAGAAGGGTTTTTACACTTAGGTGTTAGAGTGGGTGCCCGCATGGCCCGGTGGGTTGGGTTGTGACACTTTGAGACTAGGTTGGAGATGAGTAGCGTTCTAATTACAGATAGGGGTAGATCAACATAAGTGGATGCCGAAAATAAAATCTAAACAAACTTCATATGTATTTATTACAACATAAATTTTTCTTACACTTTTTAAAAGAAAAGACATACATTGTTTTTTTAATATAAATAACCTCATTGATGTTCCTTTTCAATTATTATTGTTAGGTAAGATTATATTAAATAATGTTGGAAAAGATCATTTAACTAAGACAACCATTATATTAATTTTTAACATAATTCTCTAAGTAATAAGTTGAAATTTTTTAAGAAGATAACAGTTAGAACAATAATGTCTTATTCTAAGATATTAATTACTTGGTCCGTACTGTATTATGCTTGTTTTAATGTTTGAAATTTTAAACAAAGCTAGTAGAAAATATTTCACAATTCACTATGTTAAACATGTTCTTAATTATTAATTTATATTTTGACTATAATTTTGTTCCTGGTAAAAATTTGAGGCCACAAAAATTGGGATGGGGAGGGATAAGAAATACTTATTATTAATTACATGTTTGACCCGACCTTGATTACAAGTTCAATAGAACACCGTTGCTAGCCAAAACACTATATAGCAAGATAGTAACTTCTATTTCATTTTTCATGGGCAAGAGAAAGATCTCCAAAAAGAATATTTTGGTTGCATAAATAATTCATCCAAAATAAAATAACATATTATTTCTATCTTTGAATCAATAAATTAGAAATTTTGAATTCATCTATCAAAAGCTTAAGCATTATATAAAAAAGAATATTTTATTAATTCAAATTACTCATTTTATTTCTGCTCCTACTCACATCATTAAAGGAGGTTTTAGAGAAGGAATAGATACACCTATTGAAATATATTTAGCAGATGATAGAATTATACATCCTATAGAAAAAAGTGTAATAAGTGCAGTAAGAGGAAACTTAATATACCAAAAATTTAAATTTATAATAAGTGCTAACTACTCAGTAGCATTAACAGATAGAAACATAGATAAATCATTAGTTCTATATTGGAAAATGTCTGAAATAGAACTAACACCAGGCAGTAAAATATTTACAGCAAGATGTAAAATCCTATATATACTAACAACAAAACATAAAGTAACGGCAAGAAATAAAATTGATAAAATAAAAATAGAAAATCCTTTTGAAAGAATAATTACTATAATAGATAATAATGATTATAGCTATAAAGAAATTGACATAGAAGAAGATTTAGAAATTGTAAAAGAAAGATTGAGTACTTCAAGTGTACCAAATACATTAACTAGAACTACCTCATCAAGAACGAGCACATCTAAAAGGAACTATGAAAACTCACAAAATTTATTAAATATAGAAGAGACAACACTATACCACTATTTTATAACAGGAATAATAGACCAGAGAAAATATAAAATTTTAATAAATACAGGACAAGAAGAGAATTATATAACAAGAGAATTAGTATTAGAAACAGAAATTATAAAAACAGGACATTTATGCCCTGGATTACCTAGTGAGATAGTAAACACAAGCGAAGAAGTAACAGAAAAAGAAATAATTATAGGAGGAATACCAATAGTAATATCATTTAAAATATACCAAGGAAGCCAGAATATTACCCTAGGAATAAAATGGTTAGAAAAAGTTAAACCATATAGTATAGAGCATGAACAATTAATAATAACTTACCAAAATAAGAAAATAATTATTAAAAGAACAAAATGAATAATGAAAATATATATACTTGCAAAAATTATTGTAGAAGGATACCACAACAGATATTATACCCCCATGATAGATACGGGAGCAGAAGCAAATATATGTAAATATAATTGTTTACCAGAGGATAAATGAGAGAAATTAAAAACACCTATGGTAGTGACATGATTTAATAATGAAGGCAGTATGATTACATATAAAGCAAAAAATATAAAAATACAAATATGGGATAAAATATTAACAATAGAAGAAATGTATAATTTTGAATTTACAACAAAAGATATGTTATTAGGAATGCCATTTTTAGAAAGATTATACCCTCATATCATAACAAAAACACATTGGTGGTTTACTACACCATGTGGAAATAAAATAGGAGCAAAAAGAGTAAATAACAAACAAAGAAAACCCAAAAAATGGATAAAAGGAAGTGAAAAAATAAACCAGGAAATGGAAAATATAAGTAAAACCCAAATAACACAATTAGAAATTATCATATTTACAATAGATAAGGTTAAAATAATTAACGAACAATTAGAATTATTATATAGTGAAAATCCATTACAAGGATGGGAAAAGCATAAGATAAATCAAGTTACCAAAATTGAGTAGGATTTATAAAAAGTATTATTATAGTATGATTCACATATTTACTGTAATATATAGTATGCTTTAAAGTATTATTATACTATATAGTATGCTTCACATATTTCATTAGTTTAGGAGTTGATTATTCAGATTCACGTTAGTTTAAAATATTATGAATTGTATTGAATTTTAGATTTTGATACATGGTCAAAATTAGGTGTAATTTGTTGTATTTGCTTGTATCTGGCTCTCTCGCTCGCTTATCTCGTATCTCACTATCATTCGCCTCTCTCAGTCAGTGGCGTAGCCACACTTGTGTCAGGGTGTAAAGATGAAAATAGTATAATAACACAAAAATTATTAAAATATAATTTTGATGATTTAAAAGAATTTAAAATGCATATAGATGAACTATTGAAGAATAATTATATACAGGAAAGCAATAGTAAACATACAAGTCCAGCATTTATAGTTAATAAACATAGTGAACAAAAACGAGGTAAAAGTAGAATGGTTATAGATTATCGCAACTTAAATGCTAAAACTAAAACATATAATTACCCAATACCAAATAAAATACTAAAAATAAGACAGATACAAGGATATAACTATTTCAGTAAATTCGATTGTAAATCAGGATTTTATCACTTGAAACTAGAAGAAGAATCTAAACAACTAACAGCATTTACTGTACCACAAGGATTTTATGAATGGAATGTTCTACCATTTGGATATAAAAATGCACCAGGTAGATATCAACATTTTATGGATAACTATTTTAATCAATTAGAAAATTGCATTGTTTATATAGATGATATATTATTATACTCAAAAACACAAGATGAACATATTAGGTTATTAGAAAAATTTATTTACATAATTCAAAATTCTGGTATAAGCCTAAGTAAAACGAAAGCAGAAATTATGAAACCTCAGATAGAATTTTTAGGAATACAAATAGATAAAAATGGGATAAAGATGCAAACCCACATAGTACAAAAATAAGTACTATTGATGAAAATATAGATACAAAAAAGAAATTACAATCCTTCTTAGGATTAGTAAACCAAGTAAGAGAATATATACCAAAATTAGCAGAACATTTAAAACCATTACATAAAAAACTTAAGAAAGATGTAGAATATCATTTTGACAGTAAAGATAAAGAACATATAAGACATATCAAAAACTTATGTAAGAATTTACCAAAACTATATTTTCCCGATGAAAATAAATCATTTACTTATATTGTTGAAACAGATTCAAGCAATCATAGTTATGGAGGAATTTTAAAATATAAATATGACAAAGAAAAAATAGAACATCATTGTAGATATTACTCAGGATCTTATGCAGAAGCACAAATAAAATTGGATATAAATAGAAAAGAATTGTTTGCATTATATAAATGTTTATTAGCATTTGAACCATATATTGTTTACAACAAATTTATTGTAAGAACATATAATACACAGGTAAAATGGTGGATAACTAAAAAGGTACAAGATTCAGTTACAACAAAAGAAATAAGAAGATTAGTATTAAACATATTAAATTTTACATTTACAATTGAAATAATCAAAACTGACAAAAATCTTATTGCAGACTACCTCTCCAGAAGAAGATACAATGGAGAAAATGCTAGCTACAATGACAATACTCTATCAAAAAATGGAAAAGATAGAAACTGAAGTACAAATATTAAAAGATACAGTTAAAAGTCAGCAGCATGACTTAAAACATGCGGAGCTAAGTCAGCAGCATGACTCAAAACATGCGGAGCTAGAAGGTGACGTTGGGAAACACCTTAAAACCCATAACAAAATAATATATACAGCTGCAGATAGCACATCTACAGGAGGATCAGCTACAAAAAAAGAAGAAGGTAAGACAAAATATATAAATACCAATATGAACAAACTATTTTCCAAACCATATTCTCCAGAAAATACCCAAAAAGATATATTCGTACCCCCACAAATAAATACTTACAAAGCCAGCTTAGACTCACATAAGCAAACATATAACCATATTACCAGAATGTATATAGAAAATATACATAAGATACAAACCTTTTTGAACCTAAACCCAGAGCAAAAGATACCAAAAATCCAAATGAAAATTATATAACCCAATACCTACAAGGGTACAACAAACTCATAGCACAACCAGGTACAAATTCAAATCTAGTAGCAACCTGCTACAATTACGGACTGTTAAGTACAGTATATACTGTAACAGGAGAAGAAGTAGCTAAAATACCAGAGCTATACAAAGCATTTCTGCAATATAAAAGAATAACTAAAGGAACTTTATTTTATATAAAGTTTTACTCAGCAACAGCAGAGATACTATATGATGAAATCAAACCTACAATCCAAGTTATTAAGATAGGATTAACTATAGAAATGATAATACTAGAAAAAATAGATGTACAAGAAGAAATTCAGAAGGTAAATATCCCAGAGTTTTATGCAAATAAAAGGACTATTGGGATAGCTACTATACGAATGAATTATCAAACAACTACCTAAACGAAAATGCAATTTGGAGCTATTACAATAGAGACCAGACAATGATATATTCCAATTGCAGAGAACTAAGAACAGCAGATATGGAAGAATTACGTCAATGGATATTAAGCTTGCTAAAGCCAGAACAGACACCTACCTCAAGAGCTATCAGAAAAAGTTTTATTTCTCCAAACCTAATGACAAGATACTGCAAACTAGTAGGACAAAAATATCCAGACCACCTATGTACGAAATGTAATGGAGAAGATGACTACGTCCCAAAAGTACAGCTAGAATGAAGACATGTGTAAAGAGAAAAAAGCATTATCACTATGAAAAGTAGTGAATAATATGTAAAGTAATAAAGTAGTGAATAGTATAAAGTAGTGAATAATGTGTAAAGTAATAAAGTAGTGAATAGTATGTCGGCCATATAAAAAGTAAAGGCCACTATCTTTTGTTTTCTTACGTCGGCCAAATAAAATAAGGCTGTGTAAAGTAGTATGTAAGAGAGTATAGGCCACTTGGCCAAAATAGTACTCTTTCTCTTGTATAAATAGAGGGTTTTCCCTCATAATAAAATAAGCTCTTCCAACCAACCTTCTTTTCTCTCTTATTCCGCTTCCCCCAAAATTGGTATCAGAGCTATCAGGTATATAAGAAGATAACAAAAATCTATGAAAAATCAAGCAGAATTAACAAATATACAAAAATAGGTATACTTATTTTCATTCATGAGTAGCTAAACTGATTTATTCCTAATAATCTCTTGTTGATTATAATTGTTTATTATGTTTTAATAATGTTATAATAACCATCTTTAGAAGGTTTGCTACGGAAATAATCTGAGAATCAGTATACCCAGACTATGCCATCCTAAAGTTGAAACCGGTAGGCAAGAAGGCCAATTAGGGGAGTAAACACAGTTGAGGCGCTGTTAGGGTAACTAATCAAAGATGAAAACCGTAGTAGTGACTAGACGAGATGATTATTAAATTATTATTATTACATAATAAATAAGTATAAGATATTAAGAGATTAGAAGGAATAAAAATTTTAGCGAAAATATGATAAAATGAATTCTTATTTATTAGATGATGATATTAACTACAAAATATTAATTCTTTATATATTAAAAGATCTTAATATTGATATGAAAAGAACAATTTATGAAAAATTATTGACATATGAGATAATTGAAGAAACAATTCATGGTTGGGCAGAATTAATTATACCAGATGATTTTGACATAGATTTATATGATGATCTAGAATTATTCATAGATCAATGATAGATTATTTATATTTACAACATTGGAGGAAAACTAAAGAAGAAATAGATCTACTAGAAAAATTATTAATTGAAAATGTAAATAAATATTTATATTTTAGAGAAGAAGAATATTTAGAATATATAGAAAACAACGCTAATGAAATACAAAAATTAAATTTAATTAAAAAAGAATATTATGAAAAAATATTTTATTAATATGAAGAATAATTCAAATAAAGTGACTACTATAACAAAAACTAAGATAGAAAGAAAAGTACGAAAAACACAGAAAAAGTTAAAAAACTTATATATGGAACATGAACTATTACAACTTACTAAAAAAGATACTAGAAAAACAAATTTTTTAATAGATATAATTTCTAAAATAGAATATAAATATGTTTGTTATCTGAAAAAACAGTATGAACAGAGAAATATATAAGCAACAATTGATAGAAAAAATAATTGAAAAAAGACAAGAATTAAAATATAAAAAAGAAAGACTAGAAGAAAATATATTTGCAGGACTAAGTACTAAAGCAATATTAGCACAAAGGAAAGTTATATTTATGTTAGAAATACAAATAAATATGTTAGAATATAAATTACAACATGATATAAATTACAACATGAATCATAATGAATAAAGAAGAATTTGCAGTAGACGAAAAAACATATGAAAATCAAGACGGATTAATAATAAAAATAATATTTTCAAATTTAGGAAGAAGATATAAAAAAAAATAGGAAATAATTTGTATTTAATGTTAGAAAAAGAAACAGCAAAATTAGAAGATAGTTTAACAGCTATGATAAGAATAACAAAGGAAAACGAAGAAATAGATAAATCAAAAGAGATTGAAAAAATAAAAATAAAAGCAAAGCAGGAAGTACAACATATAGAAGAATTAAAAAATACAAAAATAAGTGAATTAGAAAAAGAATTAGCTAAGCTCAAATTATTATATGAAACTAAACAAAAAGAGAAACAAATAGAAAAGAAAAAGAAAAAGAATTTGAATTAACACAAGAAATAAATAAAATGAAACAAATATTAAATGAAAATCTTGAAATAGACGAAATAAATGAAATGAATGATGAAATGAATGAATCAGATACAATGAATGATCAAAAATCAGAAATAAGTGATATAAGTGAAACATACACAGAAATTCTAGAACAAGTAAATAAGCCAAAAAAATTAGAAATAAATACAGGAGATATAAATCAACCTAGCACATCAAAAGTTAAAACCCCGGATAATAGTCCTAGGAGTAATCCTAGACGGACAACACCAACCTATTATACAGATAGTTATGAAAGATCAGATAGAACAAATGCGATATGGAATAGTAGACTAAATAAAAAATGGACACCTAGACCAATAATTGAACAATATAACTTTTTAGATCTAGATTGTGTTATAGATATAAATAAAGTAATCTTACTATGGGTAGGAAATATATCTAAACAATTAATTGATAACAAAATAACAACAAAAGAAACGCCAGGATATATAGAAAGAACATTTGTAGGAACAACAAAATTATGGATAGAAAATTTACCCCTAGAGAGTTTAGAAACACTTAGGAGTGATAAGAAAATAGATGGTTCTCCATCAACAACAAATATAGATATACTAGATAAATATGAATTAGCAATAAGAAATGAATTTGGTGGTATGACTACAGAAATAAAAGAACAAAATAGAGAAAAAATAATAAATAGACAACTTATGACAAAATTAGCTATATGTAAAATGTGTTATATAGAAGAATACACATGTGCATTTAAAGAATATTATTACAAAGCAAGATATGATATAAATGAAGCAAAAGAAATAAGACAACAATATTTTACAAAATTACCAGAACCATTTAGTACAAAAATAATTAAAGATTGGAATAATGAAGGATTAACAGATACGTTAGGAGCTAGAATAAAATTTTTACATCAATGGTTTGTACAATTATGTGAAAACCAAAAAGAAAAAATAAAAATGGAGAAAGTACTAAACAAAAATTTAGCATGTTGTAAAGATAAAACAACACCACAGTTTGGTTGTATAGATAAATATTATAAAAAACCTAAATGATACAACAAGTATAGAAAAACCAAAACTAGATATAAATACAAAAAACCAAGACAAAGATATTATGTAAAAAATTATAAAATAAAAAGACCTTATAGACCAAAAAGAAAACTATCAGATTGTACTTGTTATAACTGCGGAAAGTTAGGACATTTAGCTAGAAATTGTAAGTTACCTAAAAATCCAAAAGGAAAACAAATTGCAGAAGTAATTATAGATAATGAAGAATACATGCAGATAGATTACATAGACTATGAATTAAGTAAAAATGATAGTATATATGAAGTATCGGATATAGAACCAGAATTAGAAAATGAAATAGATATTGATCTAGATAATGGCGAAATGAACGAAGAAATCTAATGTCTGAAGAGGACATAAAAATAATATCTAAAGAAGAATATCAAAATGAAGAATCAGCAGAACAAAAAATTATATTTGATAATACAATTTTTGAACAAATAAAAGGAAAAGAATTAGATTTAAGTGTTGAAAAAGTACTTGAAATACCTACAATAAGAAATTGGTTTAAAAGACAAAAAGATGAATACTATGTAGTTAGCCAAAAAGAACACATCATAGATTGTAAATATACAAAAGGAAAAGCACAAATTCCTATATTAAATAAGAGAATAGTAAATAAAGAAATACAAGACATCAAAGCTAAAACACCCATAAAGTACGTACACTTAGGAGGAACAGAAATATTGATAAAAGCTTGTTTTAGAGAAGGAATAGATACACCTATTGAAATATATTTAGCAGATGATATTGTGCAAAATGAAAAAGAACAAAAAACTCAATGAAGAGTGTATACATGTCTTACCTCTAAATTGTACAAATAGTGTCACGACCCAAAATCGAGCCGCGAGTGGCACCCATACTTATCCTACTATGTGAGCGAACCAACCAATCTAAAACCCCAACATATTCAACAAAATACAAAGCGGAAGACTTAAAACTCATTATCCCCAAAATCTGGAAGTCATCATCACAAGAACATCTATCCTCAAGTTACAAATCTAAA
This sequence comes from Solanum sitiens, assembly GCA_016801875.1. Lineage (NCBI taxonomy): Eukaryota > Viridiplantae > Streptophyta > Magnoliopsida > Solanales > Solanaceae > Solanum > Solanum sitiens. The sequence continues at coordinate 90,172 of JABWTJ010001268.1, forward strand.
AGTATCTAAGAAGCTAAAATAAATAAAAGGCTAGTCCATGCCGGAAGTTCAAGGCATCAAGACATTGAAGAGAAGATCCAGTCCAAGCTAGAAGCATTAGCTCACCCTGAAATCCGGTGTAGTGAAGACTGGCTAGAATTGCTGCTGAGTTGAAGACGACGGTACGTTTGCTGCATTCCCCAAATAACAAAGAAAGAAACAACAAGTAGGGGGTCAGTACAAAACACAAGTACTGAGTAGGTATCATCGGCCAACTCAAAATAGAAAACAGTATATATCAGTTCATATCATAAATCAACTACAATACTCAACATGTAGCAACAAGTACTATAATCATCAATAAGTACTACCAAGTTCATCCATGAGGACTCAAGCCTCAATACCACACTCATTTGGGAATTAGGTTCATTACATTGAGTATATTAACATCTCTTAAGATTCATTATCTTTCTTCCTCTTGTGTCGGTACGTGACACTCCGATCCCCTACTACTATGTGTCGGAACGTGACACTCCGATCCCCTAATTCTATGTGTCGGAACATGACACTCCGATCCCCTACTTCTACGTGTCGGTTCGTGATACCCGATCCCCTAATACTATGTGTCAGAACGTGACACTCCGATCCCCTACTTCTACGTGTCGGTTCGTGACACCCGATCCCCTAATACTATGTGTCGGAATGTGACACTCCGATCCCCTACTTCTACGTGTCGGTTCGTGACACCCGATCC